>VSMD01016966.1:0-37663 GCA_008750895.1 Mirza zaza
ATCGCAAGGCTGTGGAAGCAGCCCAAGTGCCCATCAATCCAAGAATGGATTAATAAAATGTGGTATATGTATACCATGGAGTACTATTCAGCTCTAAGAAACAATGGTGATATAGCACATCTAATATTTTCCTGGTTAGAGCTGGAACCCATACTACTAAGTGAAGTATCCCAAGAATGGAAAAACAAGAACCACATATACTCACCAGCAAACTGGTATTAAATGAGCAGCACCTAAGTGGACACATAGGTACTACAGTAATAGTGTATTGGGCAGGGGGACGGGGGGTGGGGGATGGGTAGATACATACATAGTGAGTGAGAAGTGCACTGTCTGGGGGATGGTCATGCTGGAGACTCAGACTTGTGGGGGGAGGGGGGGAAAGGGCATTTATTGAAACCTTAAAATCTGTATCCCCATCATATGCCGAAATAAAAAAAAAAAAATAAAATAAAATAAAATTGCTGGTTTGGTAGCTAGTTTCCTTCAATCATTGTAGCTCTTTCCTATTGCTGCTAACCAAAAACAACAAAACCAAAGAAAACAAAAAATGCCTTGACATTGGGAAGAGTAACACAGTTGTGTGATTTGATTTTCCTTTAAGATCCAGTCCATGTGAGGATGGAGGTGTGGGGACTGATTTCTTCACCTACACTGATGCCCTGTGCCTTTGGGAAACATTTGCTGAAATATTCCTTGAAATAAAAAATCAATTTTTATTACCTTTATTAGAGTTGGACAAATTAAAGGAGTTAATTCCCCTTCTTTTTGATTGCTATTTGTTGAGTCACTATCTTTGCCATTAATACTGAAAACATAGTTTGACAAATAGTTTTTTAAAGCAAACATCAGCAAAGTATGGTCAACCACCTGCTTTTGTAAATAAAGCTTTATTGGAACACTGCCATGCTTATTCATGTATGTATTGTATTGTTTATGAATAGTGTATTATTTGTTATGTATTATATCATTTTTGTAGCTGCTTTTGTGCTACAATAGCAAAGTTAAGTAGTTGCTACAGAGATCACTTGGCCAGCAAAACCTGAAATATTTACTATCTCTGAACCTTTAAAGAAAAGTTTGCCCATCCTTGTTCTAAAGGAGAAAAAGGGTAACTAATTTATGGAAATTAGCATCCTTCTATCTTTTGTTCTTACACTACTCTAAGCACTGTGCAAACTAGATATCATGAGATCATTTTTAATACTGACCTCAATAACTATCTGAGGATAACAATAAATTGGTCCTCTCTTTCTTATGGTTGAGCAGATAACTGGTGTAAAATCAACACATGGATCTTATCTAAGTAGGAAAGTGACCAACCTTCAGAATTCCTGTTTCTGTGGAGTTTGTGGTCCCAGCAAGGATAGCTTATTTTCTCTCATTCTACCAGTAGCTGCCCAGAGCACAGTGATAAAGTACCTTGCACTATCTCAGAGGAGTATGTGTATAACTTTTCAGTTCAATGCAAAGATTTATCATAAACCCACAGTATGTCAGACATTGTACTGAATGCTGGGAATACAAGATGCTCATAGGAGTTCACAGCCTTCAGGTAGTTAATTGTTGTTTACCTTAAAGAGAAACTTATTTCCTCATCACAGCAGTGAAGTTGGGCTACTTCTTGGATCCTAATCAGATATCTGTTTACTTCTGACAGAGTCTATAAAATCAAAAACAAAATTAGAAGCATGTAAATTTTTTTGAATTAAAAAATCTCACTACTGCAGAACCATTTTATATCCCAGAAGATGGAAGCATTGACTAAAATTCAGTTCAATTATGAAAATGTGAATGTTTTCATTGTTTATAAAACAAGCTTTCTTTAGAAAGACCACAGTGTTGATAAAGAAAACTATAATTGAGAATGTTATCAAATTTTTTTAACTACCGAAATCATTGTTTTATTTGTAAATGCTTTCCTAGTAACAAAAACAAAGTTGGGGGTGAGCAAGAAGGGAGCCATGAAGAAAAGGAAGTGAATGAATTATTAATAGTATGATTAATAGTATGATTGTATCAATCTAGGCACAGAGATGATCTCTTGGCATGAATAGTGATCCAGAGATAAAGTTCTGCAGGCTCTGTGAGTTCTGAGATTCTAGACTTTTGCAACCCAGTCAATTCCACTGCTTTTTCCCTACCAAATATGCAAACTGGAAATTATGACAAAACAACTACATCTTGCTTCCCCAATTTGACCTAATAAAAATAACATCTCCAACCAACAGATACTTCAATTTGACATAATTCATATATTGAGCTCCTACTGTGTGCCAGACACTAGAAGACACATAAATCATAGCTCATACATGCTGGAGCTCCCAGTTTTGTGAATGAAGGACTGTAATAAAATATAACATGCTCAGAATACAAAATACTTAGGAAGGAGAGATTCACAGTTGGAGATATTAGGGAAAACTTTGCAAAGAAAATGACTGAGTTAGAGTTTTAAAGGATGAATATTAGTTTACCCAGTGGAATAGGAAGGAAAGAAAGAGTATGTGCAAAGCACAGATGTGTGAAAAGGAACTAACACTCTTAGAGAGTCGTGAGCAGATCTGTGTGGTGTGAGCCTAAGGTGGTAGGGGAGACTGTAAGAGAGAAGGTAGGATGGGGACTGGTGACATTCTCTAGGTAACAGATAGCTAACAGAGGACTTCTAAAAATTGCTCAGACACGTTCAGTGTGCAGAATTCTGTACCAGGTACTACATGCAAGGAGATAGAAAACAAACAGGACACATGGAACTTTTCCTCAAACGGGGTCATGACCACAGAAATACCAATAAAGGAGCAAAGATGGCAGAAAAGTTACAGGATAGGAACAAACCCCCTTGTGCCTCTTCTTACAAAGCACCCTCGCAGATTACAAGGGTGTGGAACTGGAGAGCTTGGCAGTGCCTGACACGCAGCGGGGACCCCACAATGGTTAGCTGCCTCGGGATCCATTTGTCTCCTTTTGCCAGTGACTTGAGGTTATGTTCATGAGCATGAGATATAGCAAGAACGTCAGAATACCTACGGGGCACCCCCTGATGATTCTCTGTATATCTGACAGCTGATCCTTCATAGAGATGTTTTGCTTCATCTAGGAAAAAAGGTGATTTTAGGCAAACTCAAACTGTGACATTTTTATTCATAAAAGACATAGATTAAAATTTTTATGGCCCTTGATACAGAGCCTAGGATTTCATATAATAAAAAATTTCAATTTTCTGCCAATGTTTTAAAACAAAGGCAAGTAACAAAACTATCTTCAAAAAAGCATCTCTAAGGCATAATGTGTTAGCAGTTTACATTCAGCCCAGACTCTTGTACAGTACGTACAGTACCTCGATGGTATTTTCAGAACCGTAGGACTGTACTCCAGGATGCTTAATTACTTCTTCAGAGAATAGTTATGATCATTGTACTTACTAAGGCAGGAAAGCTAATTAATACGTTAAAAATATTTTCCGAAACAAAGGATTTTACATTATGGTTTTTTCATTATCCAGAAAAATCAATCCAAATACCCCATTCTTTAAACTTTCATAGAGCTTTTATTGTATTTGTGCAGATATCTGAAAACATTCTCATATTGTTTGGCTTAGAATAGATGCCTTCAGGGTTCAAAATCACTGAACGCAACTACTGATTAGCTTTAAAAGGATGAAAGATCTGGAGTGAAAGACACCACAAGGATATAAAAGTATCTCAGGGCCTCTGAGTGAGAGCACCACAAAAGCACTGTAACATTGCTAAAGGATTCTTACCAGCAACCCACCTGATCTATATAACCTTTGTATTTTTTGATTTGGTCAACTGCAGTGGTCAAGTCCCCACGGTCGATGTGTTCTGCAGGAGTGTGAAGCCTCAGAGCGTAGAGAAGATTAATATATTCTTCAAATCTTCGGGATGGGTACAAAAGCAGCTCTGGCAGGCTGGATAAGGCAGAGGGAAGGGTATTCTCATCTTTATCTGAAGGTCGAGGAATGCCCTGTCTTTGAGGGGCTCCAGCTGTCTCTCTCTCAGAACTTACCTCAGCATCTTGGTAACAATGGTCTTATCGTGCCTCTTCAGGAAAGCCCGGAATGCTGGTGTCATTTCTCTGCACTAAAAGGTGAGAATTAAATTGTCAGAACTTTGCTCTATGAGCCCATTGTACAGCCTTCTGTCCCACCAAGCAAGCATGATCTATGGAACATTTGAAGCAAAAGGGCAGCGTCTACATCTGATCAGAGTATTACTAGTGCTACTGGTGTCTTCCTAATATATTAACTATAGTGTATTAGTTATACTATAGATCTGACCCTATTCACTGAACTTAATCAGTAAAGACAAGTAAGCATAGACTTTGCAACCAAGTGGGCCAGGATTTGAATTAGAATAAATTGAATATGTGACCTTGTCATGTTACTTAATTTTTCTGAGCCTCAGCTTTCTCATCTGTAAAATGGACATCATATCTAATTCTGGTGAGTGGGAAAAAACGATCCTATCCATCAAGTGCCCATCATGCAGTAAATGTTATTTCATTATAGCAAAAGCTTGACTATGAATAGTATTCACCATTAGTACTGCTGTTAATTATGTTTTCTATAGTAATGTTACACGAGTGTACCACTGTACTTAATATCTGTTAAAATGTATTCATTCATCACTATTAGAGCACCCATGAAGTCACATCCTTTTACATGCCTGAAAGAGGTCAGTAATACTAATTTCTAGAAATCAGATATTCACTGATTTCAATAATATTAACAGCTAACATTTATTGAATACTTATATGCACACACTATGCTAATGAAATAAGTATTATTATTATCCACAGCTATAAAACTTTTGGCACCAATTTGTTTCTGATATTATGTGATGCTTTGCTCCAAGTCTTGTCCTCAAGGTCAGTTGCATTGTCAGGCTGTCCAGCAGAGACTAAACTCCCTGGGTGGGGTGGGAGGAACACTACACAGGAAGATGTCCTAGGGCAGGAATCACCCAGAGGCCTCCGAGCCCGTAGGCCTTCCCTGCAGGGTCTCAGTGAAGACACACGCAGTGGATACTGACAAAGTTCACTGCCACGTGGCAAGGCAGCCTCTGCGCCACACTTTCAATACAAATTGAGGAGGGAGAGGGATCTTATTTCCATCAGAAGAGATCCCAACAAGAGCAGCAAGTGGTGCAGCAGAGAACTGGATATTCCTGCTCGGATTCAATAATGGCATAAGTCACAACAGGGAAAACTGTTTACAGTGAGCTGTCTAGGGAATAGAAGACCAAATGTCAGACCCCAAAGTTCCTTATTTCATAGTGAGATTTCATAAGTTGAATGTCTTATTTCAAGAAATATGTGGATTATTAATTCACTTTCTACATAAGGTAGCTGACCTTGTCAAGGCTACACAGGATCGCAGTAGCAGACTGGGATCAAGGCTCAGTCTCGCTTCTACCCAATTATTGAACCTTTTTCTGGAATTGAACCGAGGGGTGTCTGGGGCAGGTGAAAGTCTGGCAGTTTTTATGAGGATTAGTTCAGTTTAACAACCAGTTCCGGGGCCTTGCCGTGTATCCAGCACAGTGCTGGCCCCTAAGTCAAGGTCCCTGTCCTCAGAGTTCACAATATACAGGAGGAGAGCAGGAAGCTGAGAGCAGAGAAGAACCTCTCCTATTCACGGCAGTCCTTTGGGTTGTTGCTCATATAACTTCCTTTCAAACTCAGAAGGTCAAATAGGATGATTGATTACAACTCAGTCACTTACCTTCTCAATAGTTTTCAGAACAACAGGGTAATTGTTGAAGAAATTGGTATATGTGTTCAGCTGGCTTCCGAACTTTATGACTATTTCTCCCACACAGTGAGCTGGGCTCCATTCCTGTAGTCTGTCTCTCAGGTTATCTAGAAACCGCCTGCAATATGAGAAAAGCATAGCCACGAACTATTAGCTAGAGTAACCTATAAATTTAAACAACTGATTCATTGTTATTAGTGCAGCCTTTTCCAGCCTAGTGCTTTACAGCAGGGCTGTGGTCACATACTCTGTTCCTGACACACAGCAGTGCAGATGTGGTGTTACAGCAACCTGTACAGCTAGTGTTACAACTCTTGACCGGGGAAAGAACCGAGCCAGAGAACAGTCTTTATTCTTCCACCAGGCTCAACCCAGCAAGTGTTACAGCTCTCTTCATATCTTCTAATCTTCTGACCACCCCCTTCCTTGTTCTCCTTCTGCTTTTATACCCTTAGTAGGACTCAAAAAGCATCCAATCGACTACAAGCTTTCAAATCCAATTAACATCAAGCTTTAACATCCAATCAGCAACAAGCTTTAACATCCAATCAGCAACAGTGGGATTCAAAAATTACCCAATCAGGAGATGACAGGAGGCTGCGAGCATCAAGCGTGGCCTGGACAGCAGATGTCAGCACGCAGGGCCCAGAACAGGACGCCGCAAGCGGGGCCCAGGGGGCTCTACCTCGGGGCTGGCCCCAGCAGCGTGCCCTCTGACTGGCCACACGCAGCACCGGCTCTTGATGCGGAGCGATGGGGAGGCGACAAGGGACCGCCACCGGGCACCTGACATTTTCCACATCAGTGGCAGGAAAGGGGAGCTGGGCCGCGAGGGAGCCGGTCGGCTATGGTGGGATCCCGCATTTCCACCTTAACTCCTTGAGCCAGAACCCCACGCTGGCCTCCAAACAGCTCCCCCTGAATGCCCCCTTCCCACGTGGCCAGATGGGCAGGCACGAAGGTTCACACGGTGTTCTGAGGACAGTGCTCCACCCGCTTCCACAGCCGAATGCCAAAACCCCTCACTCGGCCATCACAGGCCTTGAACGCTGAAGACCTTAGTTCAGCCTCTTCATTTCATAGGAGCTGGGGGCCCTTGAGGGTCAGGAACTTACTCCGAGTTACCCAGAGAGTTCCTGTGAGAGACAAACATGCTCAGTTTGTTTTCCTTGACCTCAGGTGGATCACTTTTCCCTCTTTCGATATGCACTGGAAAATATTCTGACCCCCAGCCTTGGGCTCTCTAAGCAAAGGATCCTCGTGGCTTAATCCCATTAAATCATTCAGTTCCTTTCCCATTGCTCAACTGGACACCGCTGATGAAGAACACCTCGCTGTGGCTCTCCTTCCAGTTGTCTGTTCATGAATAGTCTGTCGTCAATCACAGAACGCCCAGGCACTGAGCCCCACCCCGCACACCGTGGCTGTGACCTGGGGAAGGTGTGGCCCTGGGAATCACCATTCCTGCCCACAGTATGGTGAGTGATGTGACAGAAGGCTCTCTCCTCTCTGAGGTGGCCAGGGTCCCTCCCCACGAATGGCAGAGAAGGACTGAGCCTCCATACAGCTTTTAAAACAATAAAGTGTGGGCTCCTCCCATGGCACAATGAATATTTTTAAAAATACCTATTCAGGGTTTACCTGTTGAGACTTAAAATCTGCAGAACATCAGAGAAAATGATGTGGATATTTACAGCACTCAGAATTGCTCTGTTCGATGACAATGCTGCTTTCAGTGGCGTTGCATAAACATCTCGCACAATTTCCAGTATCTGCACGTATTTTCTCTCACTCTGTAAGAGTTCCCTGACAACTCTAGTTCGCTTTTCTGCTGAGTCCATCTGGAGTTTCCTCTCCTGCAAGAAACATTAAGAATTCATAGGAAAAAGCATAATGACTCTGTTCAGGCTTACAGCCTCAAGAAACCTGGAATCCATGCAGTTAGAGAAGAGGAAGCATTGAACAGTCAGGGGCCTGGTTGGTGATATGTGGGATTGAAGGGAACCTTGATAGGGGACTGTGGAAGACCCGCCAGCATCACTGGTCCCCAGTATCACCAAATAGCCCCTTGCGTCAAGCCAGGCTTATGCCTTTGTAGACAGGGGACTTTTAACCTTGGATGTAGAGGAAGGCAGGTGGAAACCTTACTTTTACCCATCTATCCATCCAAATGTGTCTGAAGTGTCTTATGCTGGGTACTGGCTATATATAATGATGAGAAAATGACAGAATCCTGCCTGCATGGAGGTTACAGTCTGGTGAGAAGCTTTTGGGTTGTCCATTCTTGTTTTCCTATTTCCTTTTCCCAGTAGTGTTTTATTGATTAACCTGCAGACAAAGAACTGAAACAAGCCAGCCCTCTGCTATGGTTTGAATGTGTCCCTTCCAAAATCCAGGTGTTGGCAGTGTGATAGCATTAACAGGTGGGGCCTTTAACAGGTGACTAGGCTATGAGGGCTCCTTCCTCATGAATGGGATTAGGTGCCCTCAGCTTGTGGAGGGACTTGGTCCTCTCTTGCCCTCCCATCTTTCTCCTTGTGAGGACACAGCAAGAGAGCCCTAAACAGATGCTGACCTTGATCTTGGGCTTCTCAGCCTCCAGATGGTGAGAAATGAATTTGTTTTCTTTATAAATTACCCAGTATCAGGTATTCTATTATAGCAGCACAAGCAGACTAAGACAACCTCTCATTGTTAACTAATTTGCTTCCCTCTGGCATTTTATGAAAAACTGAAACATATGCTGTTCTTTCCGTGTATTTAGGAAAAAGTATCCAGCTTGGGAGCTATGAGCCTACCTCTCTGGCTAGCTGGGTTGCCAGATGTCCTATGTTTTCTATGTTTCCAAGTTTTCTTTTATTTTGCTGGAACTAGGTATTTTTTTTTCCTTTTATCTATATATTTCAGAAGTTATAAGATGAACATCTTTATAATAGAAAATGGTTACAATGTTTGATTTATTTAAGAATGTAATGCCCTTGTATTTGAGCCTAGAATTATTAATACTATAGAATGCAATTTCCTCTTTCCCTCCAGCCCTAGGTATACCCCACAGTGCTCCAAATAAACAAGACGATACTGCTTCTGCTGCTCCTGCCACTGCTCATGTCCTCATGCCGTGCAGAACCTCTTTTGTGAAAAAGCAGCTAAGGGGATTCCAGCACTCACCATGGCTGGAAAAAGCCCAAGGAAGGAGTCAAGTTGGATCATATTAATTTGAACGTGGTAGAGCCAGACAGTTCTCAGGTACCATTTAGGATTAAGAATAAACTAATGGGCGGGGCGTGGTGGCTTACGCCTGTAATCCTAGCACTCTGGGAGGCCAAGGCGGGCGGATTACTCGAGGTCAAGAGTTTGAAATCAGCCTGACCAAGAGTGAGACCCTGTCTATACTATAAGTAGAAACAAATTAATTGGACAACTAATATATATAGAAAAAATTAGCCAGGCATGGTGGTGCGTGCCTGTAGTCCCAGCTACTCAGGAGGCTGAGGCAGCAGGATTGCTTGAGCCCAGGAGTTTGAGGTTGCTGTGAGCTAGGCTGACGCCACGGCACTCACTCTAGCCTGGACAACAAAGCAACACTCTGTCTCAAAAAAAAAAAAAAAAAGAATAAACTAATGAAGGCCTGTTGAGAATGACAGGGTTTGTTGGTGAGGGGGGGATTAGATTCCAATGTGACAGGCACCCAATCAATGAAGCAAACACACCAGCACGGATGGAGACGGAGGTGGACGATATAATTGATGTGTTCCAGGGGCAGACAGGAGGTGTCTACTGCAAGGGGAACCTGCTATTTACTCCAGAAGTCTGTCCCTATAGACCAAGAATACATTCTCAATTAGAAAACTGCAATTCGGTTCCATCATATCCTATTACAGTATAATTTTCTCTATTCTTTCATTTTCCCTTCCCCATTCCTTTATTGTATATCAAGTAAGTGGTGTACGTGCACAAGCATTTTTAAAATTAATGGCCAATGGGATGTGTTGATCAATATCAGAATGGAGGTAAGATAGGGAAAAATGCTGGTTCTGGTTCTGCAAAAAGACTCCCTTTCTCCCTCAGTGGCATGATCATTCAGCTCTTATCTTTATATTCCAATAAGTTCTTTTTGTTGCTCTCACTGTTTTAACTCTCTCTATATATATCCTCGCCTACCTTGTTTGGTTGGAGAATTTTGATGCTTTTCACTTACCATTGTAAAACCAAGGACAATTTTATAACATTCTTGTATGTAGCTCTTACATGTAGGGCAATTTGTCTTTAAGTGAGAATAAATTACTTGAAAAAAATGATTCCTAGATAGTTTTCTCTTCAAGTTAAGCATCTTTTTGTTTAAATAAATGTCTCGTTTGAAATGAAAAATATACATATATGTAATAGTACTAAGTATAATGCTATGTGATCTTTACCAAGATGAGCCAATTATAATTTCGTTAACTAAAATTAAAATGTAAAAAGTAATTTAAAAGAAATGAAAAACTTTCTCTGTTTGAAATCTATAAACACATTGTTCTTGGTTACTTAAGTATTACCTGCCAAACTCATGATCTGTATATAAAACCGATTTAGACATATCTAATGAGTTAAAAATTACATCTGCATCCTACTTGGTAGTTGGCTTGTAGTACATTATTATATTTTTCTGTGCATTTATGTATGTATATGTGTTTGCATATACATACATCCAACATTTACAATCATTTTGACTTACGGTTGGTCATTGTCAAACCTTTCATTGTTGTCTTAATACCATTGTCAGATATTATTATCAGTAGTCAGATGAAATACTATTATACTCACTGCACTATGTAAATATACTCCTCCTTGGTGATTCCTGGTGGATTTGGGGGTGAGTGAGCATACATGACCTGGGGGCCATAGCCTCCACCATCTGCAGTGAGTTGATACACTTGGGGTGTCAGAGGTCTGGGAAAGACCCTTGGGTCTGAGCTCAGGGATGCAGCATTTAAGGGTTTTTTCTCTCCCAATTGTCTGACCTTAGGGAAGCCATTTAACTTTTCTAACTCTAGTTCTGTCTATGAAATGTGGCTAGTAACATCTACTTTACAGGATTCTGAGAATGAAATGTGATAAAAGTGTATGTGTGTTGAAGAATACAAAACAGTACATACATGCCAGGGAAGACAGTAGGACAGGACCCGCTACCGCAGGTCCTGCGGCTTCTTTGGCACACTACCTTTTTTAGACAGAAAGATGGAGCCCTAAACATTATCTGCATTAGAGTCAACTTTTAAAGTCAGACCATAAGTCAGTAGATCAGTTAGAAACTGTGAGCCTTTGTCCATGTGCCATTTCCTTAAGTGACATCCTCGTATCATATTGGAAAACCATGGAGTAACATGCAGATTGGTTTTGCTCCCAAGATGTAACATCTCCATTCTTCTGGCTCAACTTCTTCTTCAGTCCAGGGCTTATTTGAAAGAAAAATCTATGAGCTGGATTCCCCCGATTATATTTGGGTTTTTTAAAGCCCCCTAAGGGAAATTTTCAAGGAAATCAAAGAACTAACCAGAAAAAAGGCTGAAGCTTCACTGCCAGGAGCAAAACAAATGGTACATTCACGTGATGTAATAATCGGCTTACCAGTTTCAGCAGTGCTTCAAGATTTAGATCGTTTTTGCTGAGACTTGACTTTGGGTCCTGAGAATTGTCTTCTGTGATGTTTCCTTCCTGAAGATTAAGTGGAGAGTTGATTATTTGGATGTAGGCTTGGGAACTCCGCAAGCCCAGCAGGTACGCTGTGCCCAGGAGGCCCTATGGAAGCCACCTGCCTGCAGCCATGACCACAGCGAGCCCTAGACATGATGAATGAAGCGCTTGACAAGTGGGATGGCTCTCTTAAATTTTATGTTTTTAAGAAAATAACCTTTGTTTTCTTTTAAACTACATGATACTTAAGAAACTAAACTCACTGAAGCTCCCTTCTCCCTGGGAGGGAAGGAAAGATACTGCTATGCCAGGTCTCCTCCCTGGCAGGCTTAAAGAATCACATACATTCTTCTACCTCGGCTCTGCTCTGTGGCTTCTCAGTTGACTGCAAATAGGTTATCCTATTTTTAAGATGCCAGAGGGAAAAAGCTAACAACACTGTTTAAAATTCTCCCCTTTTTCACCTAATGACAATGTGTCATTAACAATTCAAGTGCCCTTTCTAGGCCTGTGCATTTCAATCTGGCTGCTCCTTTCTTCACTTTACCTTGTGGATTGTTCTTGTTGTGGCCTCTGTATAATTTAGCACATTAAAAAATGAGTCCCCACCCCCACCCCCACTGCCTGCAGCATCCCAGCGTCCACCTGCCGATGGAACAGTGGTCCCGTGTTTGTAGTAAGAGACGAAGGTGATTAATGGTCATGGCTTCTGCCTTCCGAATCAAAGATAAAGCTACCAACGGTAATCCCTTGCTGTCCAGGGCGAGGCTGGAAGAAAAGCATCAGTTTGCATGTACGATTCCTTTGCCTTACTCTACTCAGGCAAAAATGAATTTTTATTTAGTAGCTGCCATATTCCTGTGGCAGCCCGCAGTCTTTGTACAAGGGCCCTGGTCCTTGAACTGCGGCAGGAAGCTCTAGCCCTGGGTGTCAGGAGGCCCCGCCAGAGCCTAAACATGTCGCGTCTGCTGCTGGGAGTCTTTCAATCATTTCTTTTGTCCTCCCCAGACCAGCCTGGCATGTATTTATACTTACGGCTGGGGGAAAATAATCTACTTTGAATTGTGCCAAAATAATTCAAAATTTCTCTCTGACTGGAACACACTCTTCTTTATAAGTAAATAATAGTGCTGATTATGTATAGTAGAGAGAGAACTTCAACGAGTCAGTGGTGACACCAACGGTTGTGTAGGTAGAAAGTGGTTGCAGACGTAAAATGAAAAATCAAGCTCCCATTGTTTGGGCCAAAATTAAGATCACCCAAACAGTACAGAACCATAGTGTGGCTCTCACAGGTAAAGGAGCCATCTTTACCTGGGATATCACCCTATTGTAAGGCTCACTTGAATGTTCATGCATTAAAATCCAGGTGTCAGCCCGCCATGGCTAATTCAGAACCTGCTTGCTCACCGTGGGGCTTTGTTTCCCCTCTGGTCAGTGGCGATGTTTTAAAATATACATTTTCTGTGTGTGTTTAGGAAATCAATTGGGCATAATAATTTTGTTTGAACCTAAAATTGGCAACTTCCCTCATTCTATATTATACATTTAATTGCTAGAATATTTTGAACTTTTTAAAAGGTTAAAATGCCATCTCTTACTTAGATTTTAGGGATAAATCCAGAGGAAGTAACAGGGGCAACAGACTTTGTACATTTATAGGAAAAACTCTTAATTTGGGTTGGCGAGTCTTTCCTCGGCTCTCCCCATGACACACGTGAGGGAAACCATAAGAAATCAGCTTGCAGAAATAGGCTTTGAGCACATGGAAGGAATTTTCCTCTAGGATTGAGCAAGGCAGACACTGCATTTTCCAGAGACAATTCTAGTTATTGCTGATGCTTCTGCCAGAAAACACTCGGCTGCCTGGATTCAAAGCCATAAATAGTTGTGAAAATGACAGGTAGAGCTCAGGAACTATGATTCTGGCCGCCACCCATCACCATGGTTGCATGGTCTCAGCATAAACACTACAGGCAGACAAAAACCAGGAATAAGTAACGAATGGGCAGCAAGAGAGACAGAGAGAGATGATAGCTAGATAGATGTACACACAGAGTCCTAGATTTGACAGACAGCCCTATTTCACAAGCCCCTATGGAAGGGTCTTTAAAACAAATATCTCAGAGAAGCTTTCATTTTCCCTTACTACAGCTCCTGAGGCTTCTAAACGAGTATCCATGCTGTTAAAAATAAACCCTAATGTGAGCCGAAAATCAGCTTTTCGGTTTTATCCTAATTCAGCACTTACATTTAAGCTATAGTTCTTCCTCCTAGAGGGCCCCAAATTTGTTTTGTGGGCTTTGTGCAAAAGCTCTTAATGTTAAGTAATAGAAAACCAAATGAGAATCTAACACACATTTTTTTTCTAATTTGATTAAAAAAAGAAAAACATCAAAGAAATTTCTAGGCATTAAGGAGTTTTGCATTTCTCTAGTTTTACAGGCAGACAATGTGAAAACAGTAGGCCTGATTTCTAACAATGAGGCAACTTCAAGCCCAAATTTCATGCATTATTTTATTAATGTCATTTGATGTTTAAGTCACAGCAGGTTGAAAAGACTTGATTCAGTGTGAATTTTATTATATTTGGCAGAGAAAATCTAAGATAGTCCAAGAGTGAAAGTGACTTGAGAGGAAATTCTCCAAGTGACCATTCCCTTAGGTGTCAAAGATTCCAGAAATAGTTCTCACCAATAGTGACGTTTTTCAATCACAAAAGTGATGCTTCAGAAGAGGAAGAACCTGTTGTTTTGCCCTTACTGCTTTCTTCAAGTTTTCTTGCTCCAAAGAGGAGCATTTCTAGGGTCTATATGCCTCGGGTTTGGGGTGACAGATTAAACTTTAACAATAAATATGGATGAAAGAACTCCAATAGGTTTCCAGGGAGGCAGGAATCAGCTGACGTTGAAAGGATTTTGGAAGAATTTGGAACCTTGGAAACTTTGTAATGTGCTTCTGTGTTGATCCTTCCCTTTACTGAACCAGGGGAAAATCAGTGGTATTGAGGCCTGGGTGCTATTTTTCAAAGGCTATCACAGGCTGAAGGATGGATGGAGACTATGTCCACCCCGGGGGGGAAGAGTCCTCAAGAATCCCCCCACCCCCCAAAATGGTAGCTGCCACAACAAGGCAAAAGCAGCAGCCTCTGAGAAACAGAAAAGGGAGTGTGGAATAAACACCCAACCCAGCATGCCCACCTTGCCTGTGCGTTCTGTGGACAGGCACTGATCACAGCATGGCATCTGTTTGTGTGCAGGTCTTATCCACTACAACGGCAGGGACTGTGTCTGATTTTGCTGCCTGGTCTCATCTTTAGCACAGTGCCTAGCGAATGGTTAACTCCTGTAAATATTTAGGGAACTGGGCTGAAAAGATGGGGAATTGCCCTCTTCCTGAGAAGACGTCCGTGAGAGTTTCCTGAAAAGAACTAACTCTGGACTAAAGATAGATTTGGGGGAGAAGCAACAGGCAAGCAGGGTTCCTATATAGAAATGGTTGAGATGCCCCAGAAAGGTCTTTATTAGGGTTCCTCTCAGGGAGATGTTTATGGTTGGGAAGGATTAAACTAAGGCTGAGGCTGTGGCAACAGTAGAAAGGTGGGTCTAGGCTGTGTGTGGTGGCTCACACCTGTAAACTCAGCACTTTGAGAGACTGAGGTGGGAGGACTGCTTAAGGCCAGGAGTTCGAGACCAGCATGGGCAACATACTGAGATCCTGTCCCCACAAATATAAGAAAATTAGCCAGGAATGGTGGCACACACCTCTAGTCCCAGCTACTCAGGAGGCTGAGGAGAGAGGATTGCTTGAGCCTAGGAGTTTGAGGTTGCTGTGAGCTATGATGACCCTATGCACTCTGGCCTGGGCAACACAGCAAGATCTTGTCTCTGAAAAAACAAACAAACAAAAAAACAAAGGCCAGGTCTGAACAACTACAGGCCTTTTGTGTTGCTGAGTGAGTTAGAGGCAACTTGGCAAAGGGGACGCCGCCCGCTGCCACCAGCAGTTCTGCAAGTCTGCCCTTGACCTGCCCTGTGTTATCCTCCAGAGGAGCATGAGCAAATACCTCCAGACTGCCACGTTAACAGAACAACAAACGATTTGCCTGCTAGGGGAACTCAGAAGTCCATTTCTGCTAACAGTCTCCATGGAGAGTTTGTGTTAGGAATTGGCATCCCACACCTTTAAACATCAAAGATAGGTGACTTTGCTATGAACATAAAGTGGTTCTAAAATGACATTTCCCCCTACATAGAAATCAGCCCTCTGAATGATAATGCAATTCTCAGCATTTCCTGCATCCTGATTACTTCACACAACCAAGAATGTATGGATTCTGAATATAGTACTGGCAAAATTATTCTTTCTTGCCTGAAGAACTAACTTTAAATCCACTTTTTTCTTTTATGAATTTGAATCCCAAGGAAGAAAAAAAGAACCATTTTTAGTTGTCTCTTTCTCACACTCACACACACACACACTCTCTCTCTCTTTATCTCAGGACTAAACTAAGTGGCAAAGCAAAATGCAAATTTCTAATTCTTCCTCTACAACCAAATAGAGTTCTTCAAGTCAACACAGTGCGGCTTATGCTTTTAAGTGGCTTTAAATGTTATTCATATTATGAAACTACAAAACACCCTTTTTTATAATAGTCCATGAAAATGAAGTTCTTAGGAGAAATAACAAGTTGAAAGCATTCTGGACATTACTAACATTATGGTTTATGAATTTTTTCACCATATGTGCCTAATTCTACAGCAAAGCAATGGCATAAAAATATAGCACCAAGTTTACCTTCATGAATCCATTGAATGCTGCCTTTGGGTCACATTTTGTCAGAATAACATTTCCTTCCAAATCTTTGCTCTTTTTGCCACATTTCTTCAGCAGAAAATATGACAAAAATTCCAGAGGTCTGTCCTAAAAAATACCCCCACACACAAATTTCTATTTAAGACATTGATCTGAAATACAGTTCATCAACAATGTAGCAGAAAAGAGAACACATTTTTTAGTAGAGTTTTCAGCTTTCTACCCAATTAATCTTCATGTCCAGAAACAAAGTGACTATTACTCGGAGTTAGTACGTGGGACTTTCTAGTTAGTTTTATATTTCAGTTACCATATATATTCTTGGTTTTCAACTTTTTGTCCCCATCCAGTTAGGATGCTAAAGTCTTGTGGGAGGGTCTCTCAAGATCTTTGGAACCAAAGTGGCCCATACCAACCTCTTGGCCAAGTGAGGAAAGGGGACAAGGGGGATCTTATTATTTCCAGGGGGAAGAAGGCCTGTGAGAGAGGCGACAACAGCAGAACTTTAGAAAAACATTCTGAGGCTCTCAAATGTGGTGTCCTCTCAGTTTATAGGTTTGAGCACTGTCAAAATTATATCACACATGGTAATTTTTAAATAATTAGGTGGAAATAAGTACATTGAATCTACACCAAACATGTGTAGTAAGTCTTTGGTGTTTCAGAAGACATGCAGGGTCATCTCTGGTGAATGTCCCTGCTCATTTTATCAGCAAAGCTTGCCAGGGACTTTACACATGGGGCTGCCCAAGCATCAGCCAGGTTGTCGAGATGTCTTTGGAGGAGACAAATCACGGCAAACTCCAGCTTCTCAGAACCCACACTGGGCAGGACAGCTGAGCCTGCAGGTTGTCTAGTGCTGACCCAGGAAGCCACATTGAAACCAGACTAGATACACAACAATAAGGCGAGAGAACATGCACAGAGATCATGTTAAATCCACCCACAAAGTAGAACTATGACAGTGGAAGAGAAGGATTTGAGAATATTTCCCTAGAAAACTGAAGACCTTGTAGAGAATCATCCTTATTCCCATCCTAGTCCAGACATCCCCTAAACAGAGAGCTGCAGACTTCACTTTCCTATAACCTTGCGTCTTCAGGGCTGAGAGAGCAGGCCTATGGTCTGGTCTCCCCTCACTGACTTTCCTGGGAGAGTATCCAGGATTTGTTTCTGATGAAAACGCTGCTCCAGGCTGTCCATCCCCCCAACCCCGCCCCCTGCCCCCCCCCCTCCCCAACCAAATCACTGATAGCTTAGTTGTGTTCTTTTGTGTTTTCTCTCTTCCTCTCTTATCTAACCCCTCTCCCTTCATCTTATTATATCTGGCTTCACCCTTTCTCAGGATTTTCCTCATACTAGTAATTGGTTTTACTGTTGAATAATGTTTACATGACATAAAAAAAAACCATCAACACATTTTTAAAGCAGTCGCTTCTGACTGAAATTAAGCACAAGACAGAAAGCAGTGCACAATGCAATAAACTTTAAATAACCTAGAAGATTTCCCCACTTATCTGTTTTGTATACCTAATACATCTTGCGCCCAGAATCTCCCAGTGGCTGTTTCTATAAACTGATGTAATTTCTCTGAGGACTGTGCTCTGAAAGGGATAAACCAGTAAAAAAAAAATGATAAAGGCAAACTAAGAATTTATTTAAATGTTGGGGTTTTTATATTCCTCTTTCTTCAAAGAATCACTTACAGAACTTTCTTTTGACAGCTCCATCAGCCCATCTGCCAGAGCCTGTGCAGTCTCCTGGTTATTCAGCACGTGGGCCACACTCATGGTGTCAAACATAAGCTGCCCTGTAAATACAAGGTCACATGCCCTCTAATTAGTTTATGTAACAGATGTGATCGTAAAGAAAACAACTCTGTCCTCACACTTGCTTTTTAGTGGGAAAAATGCAAAAAATAGAAGTCAAAATTCCATTATGCCATGAGGATGTCTATTATGCTAAGATACAAAATGAGCCAAAGCAATTCAAATGTGCAACACATAAAAAGTACCCATCCTGGCAAAGTTGATATTGAAATGAAATCTATAAATTGGACGGTAAGTGGCGAACACATGAAAAAGAACCCTATACGTTCCCTATAAGTTTAAATGTTAGACTTTCAGTCCTATCAAAAATTCCTCTACACTCCCTTTATCTTTGTGCTCAAATACATAAATATTTTAAGTCCATAGGAAATAGCACACAAACATACATACACAGACATCTTTTAATTTTTTAAACACTTTGAACAACATACATTGATTTGAAAACATATTTTCTCTTGACTTCTCATTGTCTACATCTATCACCAAAAAAATACTTCTATCTTTAAAAAGATTACTTTTCTGCTTTTCTTTCCAGTCCTAATATCAATGAAAGAACCAAGAGAGATAATTTCTCCCTGTTTATAGCTTCAAAACTATTTTTTTTTTTTGAGACAGAGTCTCACTTTGTTGCCCAGGCTAGAGTGAGTGCCGTGGCGTCAGCCTAGCTCACAGCAACCTCAGACTCGTAGGCTGAGTGATCCTGCTGCCTCAGCCTCCCGAGTAGCTGGGACTACAGGCATGCGCCACCATGCCCGGCTGATTTTTTTCTATATATGTTTAGTTGGCCAATTAATTTCTTTCTATTTTTAGTAGAGACGAGGTCTTGCTCTGGCTCAGGCTGGTTTCGAACTCCTGACCTTGAGCGATCCACCCATATCAGGCTCCTAGAGTGCTAGGATTACAGGTGTGAGCCACCGTGCCCGGCCAAAACTATTTTTAAATATTGGTTGAACACCTCCTAAATGTGATAGAGTGGGTAGGACATAAACACAAGAAGACAAATCCCTGTTTTGGAGACATTTATGTAAAGAAATATAGGACATATATCGAAAGATAAAATATCTGCATGCACACGTGTGTGTTTACAGCTCTTGTATAGATAGTAACTATGTAAATAGACCTTAAAAAAGGAGTTGGGCAGAGGAAAAGAAGAAAGGCATAGATATGGAATGACTTGACTGATAAATGATGTTTTAGTCAGATGGGAAAAGTTAGGAAAAAATTAGATAGGTAGTTATAAGTGGGAAAAAAACTCTTTACACAAATGGTGAAAAATACTTCATTCTTAAAAATGGACTGATGTAGGTGAAGATGCAAAGTTGAGGCAGTAAATTGTTTCCAGAAGGCTCTATTGTGATCACTGGATAGTGGGGATGGAGCATGGAGGGAAAATAAATTCAGTGATGTCCAATAGGCTCAGCAAAGGCCATGGAGCCCATCACCAAAGTACATATTTTAGATAGAAAATAAATAGGACTTTTAGATACTGGGTGCTGTGGCATAAGAGGTGCTTAACTTTTAGTGCAAATTCTAGTGGGAAAAGGACACAGCTGTCCGGCTTAGCAAACACAAATTTTGTCTAGGTAAATAATTGACAGACATAGATAGGAATTAATAAAATAGTAACATTTAAAAACAGGAACTAGCTTCAGCATTTTTATTATAAGATGAATATATTTGTTCTTAGTGAGTATTCATTATAGTTGAAGGGCAATGTGAAAAACATAGGCGATAAAGTTTTACTAAAGATGTTAAAAAGTTAAAATTTACTTGCGCCATTCCTAAACTTGTATTTGCTCTGGGTATGAAACCAAGTTCATGATTAACCTGTGAAAGAAGGAGCCAGAGTTCTTACCTATCATCCTGCTGCTGATGCTCTTCTGCAGCTCCTTGAAGAGCGGACGTAACTGTTTCCTGACTGATTTCAAGGTGTCTTCCAGGAAGTCTGTGAGGCTGGACCACGTCTGCAGCTTTGATTGGCTGAAGTAGATGGAAGGGGGCGCCCTTTTCCTTGGGGGTCCCAGCCAGTCACTGAGAACTGACATTATTTTCTCCTTTTATTCTTGCAGACTTGAACTTGAGAGAATTCTACTTTGTTTAAAGTACAGCATACACTTAGTTGTATTTGTATCAGGTTTGTTATCCTTTCTCATTGGAAGACTAATGAACACTCATAGTCTGTTTTCGCAAGTAAATTGAGAAACTCAGTGAATCATTTCCAATGCCTGCCTACTCTTTGATAGACAAGGTGACATATTCTATTTAAAGTCAAAAATTAGATAGCTGCTGAATTTTCATCAGGAAGCAGAGTGGTCTTCTAAGTGAGAATATAGTGCTTTATCTTCCCAGTCTAAAAGTGACAATACACGAAATCCCACCCTGACTGGTTTCCCCATCAGGCCATTGAAAGCCAACTGCATTGTAGCCAACGCTGCATCTTAAACTCTGTCAGACTGCCGCTTCGCTGTACAGATATCTCTATGTGACTGTAGCAGGTGCTTAAGAAAGTCTCCGTCCTTGAAAAGCAACGGTACTTTAAATTTGATTTTCTGTCCTGAATGGAAAGGTAGTATTTGCTTTGTTTCCTCTACTTTTATTGATAGACATGTGAAACACTTTATAACATGTTCTTTTATAAAAAAGAATGAGGAAAAGGAGGGTGAACAGGAGGAAGGGGAGGCAGAGGAGGAGAAAAAGAAGAAAACCTGTATTGCAAGCAACACCATCCTCACCCTGCTGTGCTCTGCTAGGCCAGTCCCACTCTCTGCGGGGCCAAATATGCTGTCATTTGGTGATGTTGCTACAGTGACTAAAATTAACAAGTGCCTCTGCTTCAACACTATATTAGGTCAATGTACTTTTGTTATAGCTACATAGAATCTTCTCCCTTACAAGTTCCACAGTCACGCCAGCTCTCCCCAGTCCTGGAAGGTATGTGAGAGTAGAGAAGACATGCTTTATACAGTCTCTACATCACTCCAAGCCCTGCTTAAGAGGGAATCTAGGAGATTTCAAAAGGGGAAATGATTGGTATTGCTATAACAAAGCAATTTAGTTCCCTTGTTGGTCAGCCAGTGTTACATTTTTATTTGTGGCTTTAGTATCTAAATGAAAGTTTGCTTTCAGGTGTATTTTCTCCTCTCAGACAACACTACAGAAATGGAAACTAAGATGGCTTCTTTGCCATCTCTTTGTAGCTACAATTCATTTTTCCAAATAAAACCATATTGATTGTATTTTACTAAGAAAAACTATTCTTTGTACTTATTTCTCTAGATCAGCAACTATACATCTTTGCTTAACTGTTAAAGATGATGTTTTCAACAGTTTTGCAAATGATGGTTTGAAGCAAAATATTTGCAATAAATAATCCCTGTCTAAGCAAATGACTGAGCAATGAGAGATTACCTACCCATAAAATAAGCCCTAGCAGGATTTCTAAGCATTTGCACAATATAAGCCCTACCCTGAAAATAAGACCTAGTGATGGGCGTGGCTACGCAGCATATCTGCACAGCCCATGCATTTCTTCGTGGAGTGGTAAAGAAGACAAGCAGCCCTTCTCATCTGCCCCATCGTGACAGCTACTATCCCAGAAGTGACCGGAAAGGTGCGGGCAGCCCCACCAACAAGGTCGGCTCCCCCGTCAGGTCCCGGCCATCCTGTGCGTGCTGCAAGCTGAGGCTTTGAGGGGAAAATAACACATCCCCTGAAAATAAGCCCTACGCTGTCTTCTTGAGGAAAAATAGATATAAGACCCTGTCTTATTTTCGGGGAAACACGGTAGTTTGGAAAGTGATAGCATCCCTTCAGAGAAGGAATGAAAGACAGGCATTGATATTGGCCATACCAGTACTGTTAACTGTACTTTGTCTTCTGCTGGTCCTGGAGGGGGTGTGTTATTGGGTATGGTGGTCACCTCCCATGTATACTCACTGTGTTGGTAAGAGCCAGTTGCAATGCCGGTGGGGGCAGTAAAGAACGTGCCAGTGAGTTGAGCCAGCTGAGAAAGAACTTCCATTCCTGCCTCTGCATAGTTAAAAATATTTTCATTAATTTACTGGCAGCTTTTGCCATGAAATAGTTAAATATTACTTGGGAGCACTAAGGAGCTGGCCAAGAAAGGCCACTAGCAGTTCTTGTCTTCCATTCAAATCCCTCCAGTGAAGAGCCCATAAACACTTTATAGTTCACCCATAAATACTGTAGCTGAAGCACTTAATTTATGAGGATTAAGCAACAGGGTGGGGAAAGAGGCCCTGAAGTTTGATCTAGGGCTTATTTTCAAATTTGGAATACTTACCCCAAATACAGAGAAAAATCTACATAGATTTTCTAAAATAGTCTGACTCAAAGGAGAAGTCTCATTGTAAGAGGAAAGATTTAGAACAGTTAAACACAGGATGGAATATGATGGTTAAAATTTAGTGGGGCATTAATTTCACCCATTCGTCAGTGACATAATATATAGATAGAATTACTGAATTCAGCATACAGATTGAATTACTTGAATGAAACTAATATAATGGGTAATTTATTTTAATTATTTGTCATCCAAGAATAAATAATTATTCCAAAATGCTTCAGTTACTGCTAGAAAATGACAGTAGCTGAAAGGTTGGAATGTCTCTCACTTACTGGTGTCTAATATCGTCATTGACAAATAGATCAATGAAATAAGAGAGTCCAAAAGTGGGCCTACACTTGTATAGTCAATTGATTTCAACAAAGGTGCAAATGAAATTCATTGGGAAAAGGATAGTAGTTACAAGGAATAGCAATGCAACAATCAGATATCCATATGTCAAAAAAATTAAACTCAACCCATATGTCATATTCTAAAAAAAACCAACCCAAATGAATGAATCAAATGGATCACAAATCTAAATGTCAAACTTAAAACTATAAATCATTTAGAAAAAAATAGAAAAAGTCTTTGTGATCTTGGTTAGGTAGAGAGTTTTTAAATATGACACCAAAAGCATGATCTACACAAGAAAAACTTCATACATTTGACTTCATCAAAATTAAGAACTTCTCTTCAAAAGAAACTGTTCAGAGAAGGAAAATATAAGTCACAGACTGGAGAAAATATTTGCAAATCACTTATCCAGAATACATAAACAGCTCTCAAAACTTAATAAGAAAACAAACAACCAAGTTTTTAAAATGGGCAAAAGATTGAGACACTTCACCAAGGAAGACATATGAATGGCAAATAAGCACATGAAAAGATGTTGGGTATCATTAGTCATTAGAAAAAATGCAAATTAAAACCATAATGAGAAATCACCACTACACACCCATTTGAATGGCTAAAATTAAGTATTGGAGTGCTAGGCAACTGGAGTTCTCATATGCTTCTAGTAGAAATGTAAAATGGTAAAACCACTTTGGAAAACAGTTTAGCTGACTTTTAAAAAGTTAAACATATACCTATTATATGACCTTGCCATTCTACTCCTAGGTATTTATCTCAGGGAAATGAAGGTATATGTTCACACATGTTCATAGCAGATTTATTTGTAACAGCAGAAACCAGAAAGAGCTCAAAAATCCATCAACAGATGAATGGATAAACAATTTGTGGTATATCTGTACAATGTAATAATTCCCAGCAAGAAAAAGGAAGGAGCCATTGATACATGCCTTAAATGGATGAGTCTAAAATGATTCAGAGTGAAGGAAGTCTGAGAAAAAAAGAATACATATTGTATGATTCCGTTTGCAGAAAATTCCAGAAGATGCAAATATGAGGGAAAGTAGATCAGTGGTTGCCTCAGGTTGGGGGGGCAGAGAAGCGAGAGAGAGAGAGAGAGAGAGAGAGAGAGAGAGAGAGAGAGCAAGCGAGCAATATCACAGAGTGGCATGAGAGAACTTTTGGGACTAATGAATGTGTTTGTTTTCCTGATTGTTTATATGGTTTCTTAGGTATACAGATGTTGATATTTATCCAGTTGCACGCTCTAAATACATACAGTTTATTGTGTGTTCATTATACCTCAATATAGCTGTTTAAAAATTTAAAAATAATGCCCCCCAAAAGATGAGTCTTAAATGTTTGGCTTGCGCAGTAACCAGGTGAATAATGTTTTTACTGAGGAATTTGGGGAAGGGCTAGTTTTGGTGCTGGGGAGGTAATCAAGAATTTGTTTGAGGTGTGTTGACTTTGAGATGATGTCTGTTAGACATGCACATTAAACATCCATATGAAGAAGTCAAGTTGGAATTAGATATAAGAGTCTGTAGCTCAGAGATGTCATAGCTGGAGACATAAATTTAGAAGCCTTCAGCATACAGATGGAACTTAGAGTCATAAGAATTGATGAGACTGCCAGGAGGAGAGCGTGTATGTGGAAAAGGAGAGAATCTAGGATCAAGTCCTGGGGCATACTTAAGGGTCTTGCACAGAAAGAGGAGCCTGCAAAAGGGACTGAGAAGGGGACACTGAGGTAGGAGGATGCAAGGAAAGGAGATACCAAGAGAAGAAGGAGTGTTGCAAGGGGGAGTGTTCATCTGCCTCCAATGCTTCTAAGAAGTCAAAACAAAGTGAGGATGGAGCAGGGACTCCTGGATTTGAGCATGTGGAAGTCAAATATAGTCTTCCAAAAGCAGTTTCAGTGGAGATATAGAGACCCCTTGGAGGAACATGAGGAGAGGATGGGAGGCGAGGAGGAAGAGGCAATGAGTATGGACCAGTGGGTCTTGGAGTGTGGCCTGGAACCAGCAGCATCACTGTCACCTGAGAACCTGTTAGGAATGAAAATCCTCCAGCCCCACTCTGGACCTGAGTCCGAAACTCTAGGTGGGGCCCAGAAATTTGGATTTCAACAGGCTCTCCAGGTGATTTGAATACACACCAAAGTTTGGGAACCATTGGTTTAGACAACTTAAAAAGAAGTGAGGGAAAGTTTATTGTCTTTATTTTAAGACACGAGATATTACAGGTCTCCCGATTTGGTAGGAGTGACCCACTGAAGAGAGAGAAATGAGGCTTAGAAGAGGATTGGAGTGTAGGAGTGAAGTCTTGAGGAGGTGGGAGGCAAGGGGAAAGAGTCCAAGTGAAGTGGCTGGTCTTGTTGCAGCAGAGGTGCTTCTTCCATCAGAGGAGAAGGGAAGACAGGGAATGAAAAGTATAAGTAAGGTGAGGTCAGTGGTGGATTTAATGGTGGGAGGAGAATTAGGGAGTTCTCATGTGACTCAGTTTTCTCAGGGAAGGAAAAGGTGAGGTCAAAAGCTGAGAGACAGGGTTATTGAAAGATTGTCTAAAGAAAAGAGATAAAATCGTCATCTCAAAAAGTGAGAAAACGAATTTACCAAGAAAATGTCAAAGGATTGCACATCAGAGTTGCAATCCCATTTGACACTGGTGTCACCAAAGTAAAGTTAGACCGGTTGACACAGCTGTATTAACATTATTTTCTCCAACAGTCTTCGGCTGCTTTAGTGCAGGCAGGAACAGCTGTGTAGAGGATTGTGTTTTAACCATCATTGGGATTTAGCCAGATGAGTTGGGATTAGCCAGCAGAAAGAGACAAGGAAGTTCAAATTCTTTGCAAGGGAGTGAGGATAATGTTGGACCATTAAGTCCAACTCTAACAAGGAAGGAAGCGAAGGTGAAGGCATGGTGGTGGAGACTGGAAAAGTGGGACTGTATAGACTGGGGTCTTAGGCAAAGAATTGCTGTAGGGGAGATATTTGAGTACCTGACTTGGAAGTGGTGCTCAGAACAAATGCTTGAGGTCAAGAGGTCAGGGGTGATATAGCTACTGGAGCTGACAAGCACAAGAGTGATGCTGAGGTGGTAGAAAAAGAGAGATTTAGGCTGAGAAGTCAAGTGTCTTGGATGATTTGTCCAGGTGGATATGACATTTGATGAGAATTTTGGGGATAGTGTTAGGGCTCAGAATGATGGTAGGAAATCTATATCTATCTATCTATCTATATTTTTGGCTGCAATTAATTTCACTTGAGATAATTTTTATGTCACCAAATTCACTGTTCTTTTACCTTTTTCCTCTTATTCTGCCTTTCAATACTTTGCTTTCCCATATTTTTTCTTTTATTCCACTTAAAAAATTTGCTTAGTTCTCATTATAAAATTGATATTAGTTTATTATAGAAAATAGAGGTAAACAAAAGACAATTTTTAAAAGGGGAGTGGGAAAAGAAAGAAAAACACACGTCATCCTATCCAACTAGCATTAACACCTTGGAATATATCCTTCCAAATCCTTTTCTACACATATTTATACCACACCATACATATGTATGTTTTAAACAGTGGGATCACACTATCCATATTCTTTGTAACCTAGTCTTTTAAACCTGATTTCAAAAGTAAAAAAATTGTAAAACACATCTAGAAATAGGTGCTGTTTTAACATTTTGGTATATTTCTTTCTAGAATCTATGCATATTTTCTACATAGCTGAGATTATATATATATGCATATACACATATGTGTATATATACACTGTACATATATATATACATATAATTGGAATAACTGTAAAATTATTTACAAAAAGATTTTTATAACATTTTGTATTTTGTTTCCTTTTAAACTCCTTCCCATCCTTTTTGGTTTTTTCGTTCTCCTGGTTGAAGCCGCCAGAGGCATGCTTTGCATATGTTGAATAGTCCTGTGAACCCTGAGGATTAGGAAGAACCTTAAAATTCACAGTTCCCTAAGGAATGAATAATTTAATCTCACACCCCCTCTCCCCTGCTCTGCTTGGAAAAACAACATAGCCCATGAATACAGAGCTTTTAATTAACAGATATCCAAAGGCCGAATTTGACTTAATGTTTCTGAAGTTTCTCTTCAAGCACCGAAATCAACTCTGAATCCTAGTGGCTGATTCCAGACAGGCAGACATGTGATAACAGCAACCTCAGTGACTGTCAATCACACTCATCTTTACAAAGCACTTCACTGCTTTTAATATTATCTAAATATTCACAGTATTATTTCTTTTTATTGCTTAAATATTTACATTGTCTTGATATTCACAAGTCCTTAAAGTAAAGTAAGCTATAGTACTATTATCCTAACTTCCATATGTGGAAGGTAAGGTCCATAAGCTCGCCTAAGGCCACACAGCTGAGAAGTGGCCTGGGCGGACTCCAGCTCCAGTCATTGGTGGGTCACCAAGTTCTTACTTTCTCCAGGTTCAGGACTCAGCAGGGGGGTTTCTCAGATTGAATGACTATGGTTCCTATGCTGGTCAGGCACCTTCCCCTATATTATGGAAGCTGATTTTATTGTGTTTTCTAGAATAAATATGAATAATGCTGCTGGATCTTGCCATTAGCGACTTTATCTCTGGGTAGGTAGGTTGTTCTAACCGCTACCCCCACCCTTACTTCCCCCAAATACCTGGGTATGTGAGGTATAAATAGAGAAAAAAAATAAAAATTGAAATGTGACTGAGTCGTTTGACCTGGAGACACATCACATATTCACAGCATGTCACCATGAAGTGGCCTATAGTGTGTTCCGAACTGACCTGACGCTCCAAGGGGCACGAAGATGTCCACGTGACCCCCTTCTTCTTCAGTAGCCACAAAACTTCCTAATTTCTCCCAGAATTTTCTCACATCAGGCCTCAGCAAATTTTTAATACCAATTTTATAGCCTGAGGGAAAAAATCAAAATGTCGTATTAGTTTGTGACATTATCATGAATGGATATTATTAGCGGTTTGTGAAAATGTAACCACAGATTCAAAAAGAGCAACATCTGCTTGTAAGACCAAGATCTCCAAGTCACCTCTGCTTCATTCTGCACCGTGTCAGGGCCGCCACCAGGGCCACTGTCCCCTTCACACGCTGGACTACCTGGACACTGTGCACTGAGGTTTAGGACGCGCGTTTCTGCCTCCGCTGTGCAGCGGCATGAGTTACCAGGCTCGCCAAGGGTTCAGGGTGGGTGGCCAGTCAAGTCCTGGGATTTTGCAACCAAGTTCCAAAGTAGCAATGTTTCCCACAATTGTCAGTCAACAAATAAGTAGTTCGGAGCAGAAGTAAGGCTCCCAGAGATGGTAAACATCAACTGAAACTCTCCTTTTCTCTCACTTCCCAGGAATTCAGTGTGATGATGCCACTGAGCTGCTCACGTCTGGACCCATTTCTAAAGAAGCTCTGCCTCCCTGTGCCCCAGGAAGAAAATGAAAACAAAGTCAGGCACAAGAATTCTGAATTTCCACTCCATTCCATTGAGAGGTCTACATACACAATGGAAAGATCTCTTCGTGTGATGGGGTAAGAGATTTTGTTTTGATGTTGTTTTTAAAGCAAAAGCTTTTGGGAAAACACCACAATTATATAGAAGTAAACTAGTTACTATTGTTTTGTTTGTTTTGTTTTGTTTTGTTTTAAAGGGCTCGGCACGGTGGCTCACACCTATAATGCTAGCACTTTGGGAACCCGAGGTGGGAGGATCTTTTGAGGTCAGGAGTTTGAGACCAGCCTAAGCAACATAGCAAGACCCTATCTCTACAAAAAATTAAAGTATTAGTGGAGCATGGTGGTGTGTGCCTGTAGTCCCAGCTACTTAGGAAGATGAGGCAGGAGGATCCTTTGAGCCCAGTGGTTGGGCTCACCCTTATTCACCCAGTGAGCTATGATCACGCCACCGCACTCTAGCCTGGGCAATAGAGTGAGCCATGTCTTTAAAAAAAAAAAAAGGAGAGAAAAGAGAGAAAGAAAAGAAAATAAAGAAAAGGTGACTTTATAAACCTTTCTTATCTGGAGAACAAAAATGCTGAGATCAAGAAACTATCATAGCCACTCATGTGAGGTAAACTTACTCCAGTGGTGTCACCTTGCCATTGACACCTCTACACCATTGAGAGACAAATTACCAGGTAATCAATTATAAATTTAATTCCCCCCAAAATGGTATCTGTGCTTTACTTTGGGGGGATATATAAAGTTGATGTGCGACACAATTTGCTCCAGGCACAATTTGCTCCTTGTTTAGTTTAACTAAACAAGGAAAGCTAACAATAAGGTAAAGCTAAAACACAAAAGCAGTTAATTTTTGCCAATAATAAATCTTGCTGAGACTTCCAAGAATGCTGAGTTCTAGCCACAGAGACAGCAATTTGATGGGAGCTTCAGGGCTTCACTCTGCCATTTTGTTAATTTCCTGCCAGCTCCATCCTGGGCTGTCTTATTCCCTCCTTCTGCAATCCCACCAGGATGGAAGATTTCATGTTAGTAAAATTTAAAACAATTCTACTTTAAATATAAGCAAGAAAGGATGCAAGTTAGAAGAAATATAGAAACTAGAAGTTTACTTCTAAAACATTTCATCATCTCCTTCCCTAAAAATAGGGTAACCATTGAGATTTTTGAAAGTTGCCCCATGACAGGTGAATGATGCCAGCCATTCCTTTCCCTTGCAGTATAATGAATGTTGTCAGGGCACACCAGTTTATAGATCTCGGTATTTGCTATGAAAATCGCTTCACTTTCGTCAAACTTAAAACTTTTGTGCATCAAAGGATACAGTCAACATAGTGAAAAGGAAACCTATGGAATGGGAGAAAATATTTGCAAATCATATATATGATAAGGGGTTAACATCCAGAATATATGAACTCCTACAACTCAATAAATGAAAAGATCAAATAATCCAACTTTAAAAATGTGCAAAGAACTTGTTACCTCACATCAGTAAGGATGGCTACTATTAAAAAACAAACAAGCAGAAAATAACAAGTGTTGGCAAGGATATAGAGAAATTTGAACCCTTGTGCGTTATTGGTGGGATTGGGAAATGACGCAACTGCTATGGAAAACAACACGGAGGTTTCTCAAAAAACTAAAAATGAAACTACCATATGATCCAGTAATACCACTTCTAGGCATATATCCAAAAGAATTGAAAGCAAGATCTCAAAGAGATATTTGCACATCCATGTTCATAGTAGCACAATAGCCAAGAGGTGGAAGCAATCCAAGTGTTTATCAGTGGATGAATGGATAAAGAAATGTATATAAAATCAACGAAATATTATTCACCCTTAGGAAGGAAATTCTGTCACATACTACAACACGGATGAACCTTGAGGACATTATGCTAAGTGAAAAAAGCCAGTCACAAAAAGACAAATAGTGTGTGTATCCATGAGGTATCTAACATACTCAAAATTCATAGAAACAGAATTGTGGTTGCCAGGGGCTGTGGGGAGGGGAAAAGGGAAGTTGGTTTTTAGTGGGCACAGAGTTTCAGTTCTGCCAAATGAAAAAGTTCTAGAGAGCTGTTTCACAGTGATGTGACCATACTTCACAGTATTAAACTGCATACTTAAAAAATGGTTAAGATGGTAACTTTGATGTTATGTGTTTCTTTAATTGCAATTTTAAAAATGATCATCAAAGAAAATTGCTTTACTTTCTTCATACAGCCAAAAATCAACACTTCTTAGCAAATCCGCAACTTAAATAGTACTCTGAAGGTCACACGTGGACAAACACTGCATAAGCACAGAGTTGTTTAGTTGCTCATTGTCAATCTCCAGTCCTACCTTGGAGTAAATTGATTTCCCTGCTGTCTCCATCGCTGAATATTCCCATGCTCTGTGCCTTACGCCCATGCAGAGCTTTTTCTATGAGATAAAGCAGGCTCTCCAAGGTTATGCCGCTGTGTTCATACACCACCGAGATGACACCCACCTTAACACTTTCCACCACCATCTGGAAAATGAAACCAAAGCTGTAGGAATTGAAGCCTGCTATTTTGGAATAAAAGAAATACAATGGAGATATATATGCTATGATTTCAAAAGAATTTTCATTTCAGAAATTATGGAAAGAAGAAAATAAGCTTTCTCCTTCATTCGTTTCTTTTTAAATTATTTTATTTATTTTCTAATTATAAGAGGAGAAAATTGTAACTCGTAACTCCATCACTCAGGAATAAGTACTATTAATGATTTAGATTATTTGGATTATTTTCTTCCAGCCTTTTTATTATTGTACACACCATGCACAAGGGCATATAAATAACTTTTAAGAGTTATAAAATTGACATCACATTATTTTTACATTTCCTCTTAAGTGTGAATTTTCAAATTTTTGATAGCGATTGATAGATATTTCCTGTTTAAATAAATATTAAAACCACTGTTCTTTGAATTCAGTAATCAGGTAAACATTTCATTGTGATAAAATTAATTCTTAGCAGCAGACAGGTTGGAAAGTCATTAAAGATGTTCATTTTCTCCAAAACCTCATGCCACTTTCTGAAGGCCACAGTTCAACTGAATAGAGAACTACCACATGGCAATGTCCTATTTTATACCTAAACCCCCATCACATTCATAATCCAATAAGTACTTATGCCATAACCTTTTAAAGTGGACAAACCGGGAATGAACTTAACCGGTTTATTCACCCACGCTCTGTTGCCAATTGCTCTCTGTGCCCAGCATGATGCATTTTTAAACATTAAGGGAACAATCTGTAGCCCCACGGGGAGATCAAAGCTCTGATCCACTGAGCTCACCAGTTGTCAATGATAAGAGCCAATTCCTAGATGTTCATGAAAAGAGATTTCATATCCTGAAAGCAGCTGTTTTGTTACAAATAGGAACTTAAAAAAAAATAAGTATATGTCCCTATGTGTATGCATTAATACATATATGTACACACATATACATACATATATACTCACACATATATAGATATATTTGTTTTCCTAGACCTTTGTGCTTTCTTTATTTTTCTTATTTATATTAAAATTAAAATATTTAACTTCATTATAGAGAGAGCATATTTTAATTTAGAGGAACACTCATTAAATAGATCACAAAATTGGACTTCTGACATTCCTCTTTTGCAAGAAGGTTGGTTACATAATATTATTAAATTCTTTGGGAACTCCAGAGAAGTTTTAAAATAATTCTTAGTCACTGTGCTCTTCTTTTGGATTAAGTGCCACAAATTCAGTTTGATAAGAATTTGTTGAACACCTAAATACAAGGCAGTTTGGGCTTTGAATTCTTTTTCAAAATAATTTTGATTTATTGCTTTGGAGTTTTAAAACTATTTTGAGTCTATAAATTTTTACTTAGTTTTCCTTTTAGGAGATGAATCATTTTCATACACATGGTGGCCAAAAGTTTGCCACACACCCTCTAATCTAGATAAAAAAAAACAATTCAGGGAAAGGCTGGCCTCATAACACACTCTGTACCTCGTATGCAGGAATCCGAGATGATATTAATATGAAATGTGGCTGGAAACAGTATGAAGAGCTGTCACCATTTTTATAAACTCCATGCTCATTTTTCTTTGATAATAAAGGGTAGGAATGTCTTCCAGAAATATTGCTTCTGTAAGAAAAAAAGGAGAATAGATAAAGTTTTCGTTTTCTCTTACCTTGGTTTTTGGTAAGTGAGCACCATATGTCCTCTGGGCACCTGTGCTCTACAAGGCACACGGCCTCAGTGCCTTAGACTCTCCCCGCGGTTTGGAGGGACAGCAGCACATGGAGCTCCCGGGTGGGGTGGGGCCAAATCTGCCCTCTGAGCCTCTCCTCCTCTGAATGTGGGACACTAGAAGGGCCTCTCGGAAGTTAGCTCTTATTGGGCATTGAAAATGAATGTAATGACATACTTAGGACTTCCAAACAACATTTAGAAAGGAGTAGCTGTGAGATTTTGGATCTCCTTCCAGGCTCAGGGGTTTCTGAGTGATGTCCTCACTTCAACAGCACATTACCAAGGACAGGAGCTGACCTGTGCTTCTTAAAGTTCTTTATGTGCCTTAAACAAGTAAATGCACATGCCCACACTCACAGATATTCAGACACAGATCTACACATAGTGTCAATGGGTGAAGTTGAAAGCGTGTGGGAATTTTGAGGATTTTAGGTTCTAGTGCAGGAATACTCAAGCTACAGCCAGCGGGCCACATGCGGCCCACCGAGGACATTTATCCAGCTTGCCGGGTGTTTTTGCCGCCGCTGCCCGTCCTGCTTAGCAGCCGACTCGCGCCGGGCCCACAGTGCGCATGTGTGGAATGTGCGCCGCACTCTCCAACGGCCCTCCAATGGGCTGAGGGACAGTGAACTGGCCCCCTGTTTAAAAAGTTTGAGGACCCCTGCTCTAGTGTTTGACATTTTGACACTTAGGCAAGTTATGTGACCTCTGTAGGCCTCAGTTTCCTCATCTGAAACATAGGTGAGTGAGATTACATGATCTCTAGAATCCAGACTAAAAGGTTTTTTTTAAAAAAATATTTCTAAGTAGCTGCACAAATCGTGACAGTTATTAATGTTAGGTAGAATGGATGAACAGGGTAAGATTTAATTTCTGGCAATTTCATTATATAGTATGACTTTGGTCATTGAATGCAGCCAGTTTCTCTGTTTTGGGTAATAAAAGAGAACTATGTTTGCACACACAAATATAAAGGGGAGATACATTTGGATACTCTCACTTTATGAAAAACACTTGTGGAAAATATTATTTTTGCTTAATAACTTTATACGGAAACTGTACAACATCCACAATTGCAGGGTTAAGAATATTTAAAGCCAGGCTGTTAGTCTGAGCAGCAAGCAGGAGGATTGTTTGAGCCTAGGAGTTTGAGACCAGCCTGGGCAACATAGCAAGACCCCATCTCAAAAAAAAGAAGATTTTTTTTTTTTTTTTTTTTTTTGAGATAGAGTCTTGCTTTGTCACCCTGGGTAGAATGCAGTGGCATCATCATGACTCACTGCAACCTCAAACTCCTGGGCTCAAACAATCCTCTTGCCTCAGCCTCCAGAGTAGCTGGGACTACAGGCACCCGCCATGGTAACTGGCTAATTTTTCCATTTTAAGTAGAGAGGGGCTCTTGCTTTTGCTCAGGCTGGTCTCAAACTCCTGAGCTCAAGCAATCCACTCACCTCGACCTCTCAAAGTGCTAGGATAACAGGTGTGAGCCACTGTGCCTGGCCTGAATATTTAAAATATAAGTTTTCAATGTTATATAGTTCGCTCTTCAGAAGGAATATTTAAGACCACTGTTCTTGAAAATCACATAATTGTTTCTATTGATATTTCATCAGAGAGGAGCCATATAATTATGCAAGATTTCTGCATGTTAGCTAAATTATTCTAGAATGAGTTCTTGGTATCACAGGATGATCTTGAGTGTTCAGTAGATGAAAGTTTGCTTACCGCTTGGGCAAGGCATCTAACGATGCCAAAACAAGCTGTTTCTCCAAAGCTTCATGTAATCCCACTCGTTCTCTCACAGTCTGGGAGAGGCGTGGTTGGCATTTAGGTTTTAACAAACTAGAGCAGCGTGTTCCACTCACCCAAGGGGGTCGAACTTTGAATAACTCCTCTGAAAAACAAACAGCAGCAGGCTGTGCTGACTAGTTCATGTTTCTCCCAGCCAAGTCTACATAGATAAAGGCATCAAAAATAAAGCCGTACTAGGGCAATATTCCAAATGCCAATAATTATAGCCATTTTCGTGCACTTTGTTTGGATTTCTTATCCTCTCGGTACTGGGGCTGCGAGTTACCAGTCATTTTCGGTCAAGAAACAAAGCTCAGAGAACAAGCAACTCTTTTCTTGTGGAGACCAGTTAATCAATTTATAGGCTTTACATTCATTTCCGCCCTTCTTGGCTTCAAATGATTTCCTATTTGTTACGATCTCCCCAAAGGGTGAGTCAGAGGGAGACAGGAGAACTCAAACCAGTTTATTGCTTTCTTTTACACACTGTGTAAATCAGAAATGCTTAGCTGAAAGCGTGTTCTATCTCTCCTCCCTTTCCTCTCTCTTTCTTAAACACTGCTCTTCCTGCTTCTCATCTCATTTTCATTTCTCCTCCTTTTTCACCAGTCCCTACTCTGCTGTTCTGAACCTATTCATTGGCTTTGCCTATGTTTGCACTTCTGTGACTTCCTTGTTTTTGGTCTTATAAACCAAGGAACTAGGGAGGCAATGGAGACACTGATATTTAACCTTATATATGTCATCTGAAATCTTTTTGTTTTTCTCATCATTTAACTTGAAATGCACAATAAAGAAAAAAAGAGGTCATCTTGAACATACTTTAAAGCAGTGGTCCCCAACCTTTTTGGCACCAGGGACCAGTTTCATGGAAGAAAATTTTTCCATGCACCAGGGCGGGTTTGGGATGATTTGGGGATGATTCAAGCACATTACATTATTGTGTACTTTATTTCTATTATTCTTACATTGTACTATATAATGAAATAATTATTAATATACAACTCACCATAATGCAGAATCTAATGCTGCTGCTGATCTGACAGGAGGTGGAGCTCGGGGGGTTAGGCAAGTGATGGGGAGCGGCTGTAAATACAGACAACGCTTCCCTGGTTCACCTGCTGCTCACCTCCTGCTGTGCAGCCCAGTTCCTAACAGGCCACAGACCAGTACTAGTCCTTGGCCCGGGGGGTTGGGGACCACAGAGTTAAAGAGTGCCACCCACACACTATTCCACAAAGACAAGGCTATCATCTTCTGTGGGAATTTGCGTGTAAACCCATTTGTTTCTACAATACTTGGATATGTTAATATTTTTAAATGCTACTCACTCTTACGTAGTATGATTTTTTCCCAGATTATTCTTCTTATGCACTTTTCTCTTTGTGTCTCCTCTAGCTCTTCTTCTTCTTCTGTTTTGGGTTCATTCAGTGTACCATAAATAGCAGCAGCTTCCCTAGGTGTCAGCCAATCTAAGGTGGACACACAAGCAATGTAATGGTGCTTCCAAGCCCCAAACTCATTATCTGCTGGAGTATAGGGAAGGAACCATCCAAACCTAATGCATTTGGGCATCCATAAGCAATCCTTCAGAAAAAAAAAAAAAAGAGACAAAGAAAAAGATGAGTTGCAATTATTTTAAGGCAGTTTTGTAGCAATAATGTTTTCAGGTACACAGATAATTTTTTTCATTACATTGAGATTTCTGGTGCAATTGATTTGCCATCTCTGCTTGACTCAGAAGTAAGACGCATACTATACACCATAGGAAAAATATTCATTGATGAATATATACATTATATATGAGCATATATGTGTTATCTTTGTGACACTTATTCAGTATTCCCATAGCATTTTGTTACATTAACCCTAGATTCTGAGAACTCAGCTTCTAGCAATGGTATAATGCTTTGTTTCAGACCAACCCTTCTATTGAGAATCAGTGGGATTGAGCCATATGATATTGCCAGTATGCAATCATTTGGATATATGAAAACAGTAAATTTCATGTGGTTCAATCTAATCAAATATCTAGACTAAATATAATAAAACAATTATTTGAAAGCTATTAATATATTGCAGTGCTATGAATGCAATAAGGACTTGTGCAATAAATACCACCGAGAGAGTGGCCCAGAAGATGGCGGATGAGAAACACCGCCAGACAGAGTGTCTCTGCAGAAAAGACAGATTCTAGCAGAAATTAGAAGAAAGAAGCAAGAAGACGAGCCTACATCGGATGAGGGTCGGCAGGAGGAGTACCTGAGACCACGGGAGACTCCACGGGAGGAGGTCGCGGAGGAGAACTGGAGGCTGGGACCCCCGGAGCAGCCCGGAGACCAGCGGGAAGGGTAGGTGGATCTGCCGTTTCCCCTCCCCTGCAGCCCGGACTGCTGGTGGGCTCCCCAGTGAGCAGAGAGACCTGGGGACACCAGCCCAGCGACGGCCGCCGCCAGTGAGCGGTAAGCCAGTAGCAGACGCGGCAAAAGGCTCCCAACTCCCTCGGGTACCTCCGTGTGCACAGACCCAAGCCGCGCGCAGACACCATATTGCCTCCTCCTCCCCTCCCCCGACCCTACCCGTGGCTGCCCAGAGAGACAGAGAGACAATATAGCCACCAGCCGGAGGCACCTCCAGGGAACGGGACCTTCCCTTTTGGGGCCCTACAGCTGACTAAGGGGAACTCAGACTTTGAGCTCTCTGTCCGCCAGCCCTCCCAGGTGCTGCTGGCAGGGTGATCCCAGGAGAACGGGGCAGAGCCTGAGGTTGAGAGACATAGACCCGGCTTGGGCTCCCTGTGGGTGAATTGGGACAGGCACTTGTCTCCCTGGTGGGACAAAGTTTGAACTCTAGGACCCAGAGGTCAGACCTGCAGACCACATCCCGTGCACCGAGGCCTCGCATTGCCCGGGGCACAGAAGGGATATACGTGAACAGCCTGCTGAGGTGTGTGTGCCTTCAGGGGCAGATCAGCGTCCTAGAGGGCAACCCTCCCCCCAAAGGGAGGCCGTGCGCCCAGCCCAGGTCGCGTTCCTGCGCAGGGAACCTCCCCGCCGGCATCACAGCCAGGGGAGGCCTGGTGGCGTGTGGTCTGGCCTGCTAACAGAGGCCCAGGAGTAGCTGCGGAGTTGGGGACGATGGAAAGAGGCCAGGCCCGCTCCAGACTGCGGGTCTCAGACAGCCCCACCCCCACACGCAGACTCTCTGACTGAGCGGGGCCATTCCAGCCCCTCCCTGTCAGCTTTGCCTGGAAGCAGAGAACAGAACTTTGACCCCTGCTGACGACATTGGTGGTGCCTGAGGGCGAGCTTACCCAACTCAGCTCC
>VSMD01016968.1:0-27975 GCA_008750895.1 Mirza zaza
TGTCCAAGGGCCGGGCGCGGTGGCTCAAGCCTGTAATCCTAGCTCTCTGGGAGGCTGAGGTGGGCGGATCCTTTGAGCTCAGGAGTTCGAGACCAGCCTGAGCAAGAGCGAGACCCCATCTCTACTATAAATAGAAATTAATTGGCCAACTAATATATATAGAAAAAATTCACCGGGCATGGTGGCACATGCCTGTAGTCCCAGCTACTTGGAAGGCTGAGGCAGCAGGATTGCTTGAGCCCAGGAGTTTGAGGTCGCTGTGAGCTAGGCTGACGCCATGGCACTCACTCTAGCCTGGGCAATAAAGTGAGACTCTGTCTCAAAAAAAAAAAAAAAAAAAAAAAGATATATCATGTCCACAACCTAATCTCAAATAATTTCAGGGGAAAAGTTATGTGTACTGTGCTTCTAATATTCCCGTGAGCTTATGATTATTTCAACTTAAAAAAAAAACAACAGCACAATCCCTACAAATGGAAAGCCAAAAAAAGTTCATGCTTTTTATAGACAGAAACTAACAGCATATGCTAAAATAAGAATCTAATTTCTATCACTCTGATTAATTTTTCCTCATATTTTGTTTTTGAGCTGTGAATAAGCATATATGAAATGAAAATCATAAAAAGTATCAGTGACAGGTATCATATACTGGTGAGAGAATGAGGTGGTCCATAAAGCTGTTCTTCATAAGAGCGGTTATCTTAACCTTACCAACCTGTTCACCAAGAAGTCAGGCTAAGCATTAACACGATGCTAAAGGTTTTGCCCGAAGAACTTTCATAGCTATTTACCTGCTCCATTAAAAATACACAAAACACATTTACAACTATAAACTGTTATGTAAATTTACATGAGTTATTTTGAAAAAATAATGCCATTATTTCATCATTGCCTTAACGATAATTTTAGGGATCCTACGAGAAAATGATTCTGTCCAAAAAACAACTGTGGTCTCCCTACCAGGGGTCTAGCCTCATGTTACGATTATTTGAATTTGTGGGCATTTACAGCTTCCTTAGAATCATGAGTTCATTCTTTTTTCATTATCATCATCACATATCGACAAATTTTAGTTGTATATATTTATATGGGGTACAAAGCGATGATTCTTTAATATGGGATGATTAAATCAAGCTAATTAACATATCCAGTACCTGAAATACTTGACATTTTTTGTGATGAGGACAGTAGAAATTTACTCTCTCAGCAATTTTAAAATAGACAATATGAATTTCCTCTTGACCGTGGGAAAGGTGATTGAGGCTCCTTCCAAAGGGTTCAGGAACGGGACCTCCCCTGTGAGTCCATTGTTAATTACAAAACAGTAGCAAACCAATGGACTCTAGAAATATCTTCATTTAGTTTCCTTATGTAGATGTAAAAGGCATCTTAAGGAGCTACAGCAGGAAGGGAATAGGTTTGGGTTTCTTTTTTTTTATAACTATATGCCATGCACTGTGCTATAGACTCTGTACGTTATCTGTTTTAATCCTAACAATCCTATAAAATAAGTCCCTATTTTATAAAGCCTCATGTCTTTATAAATATCTGCTGAGTGCATCAGCGTGTGAATGATACGCTACAATAAGGCACTAATGCCTCCGTGTGCTCCGACACTTAGCATAGTCCACTACAGATAGATTGACAGTCTCTAAATCAGCTATTTAATACACCCATTATCATATGTAAGTGCATAAAATAAATACCTGCAGATAGAAATGGGGTTTCTCTTCTGAAATAAAACATTTATCAAAGTGTAGCACAATGACTATCATCTTTTAAGAAAATAATCTCACAGCTACCAGCCCACAGTAAAGCAGGGTCTCCTTACAAGGAGACATATTAAGAACACGAATTCTGTGCATATATTCTTGGTTTCTCTAAGAAATTCAAACTAGGAAATCTTGTGTGTGATGGAATTCTTTTGTTGTCTGACCATCAATGGAGAGGGGGATTTCAGCTGGACGTACGTAAAAGGGAACTTTCTAATAAGCTGCAATACCCTAACAAGGCAGTGACCTTCTCATCACTAGATGAGTTCAATTGTGGGTAAAAAGGGTGTTTAGAGGAAATTAAAGCATCAGACAGAGAGCTGGAATGGATGACCTTTAAGACTCTTTCTAGCCTCAGGCTTCCGAGTCCGTGTCTCAGGCACCTTCCAGAAGCATCTCCAAGTATGAATGCTCACTCGCATTGCAGCAGCTCTCGTCCGATAACCATCAGCAAATTAGCAGGCTGTGCCTGGGCTAATGCTTCTGCTGCAGCCCCGATGCTTTATTTATTGCAATTATGACAGCTATACTCATTAGAGCCTCGCCGTGCATAAGAATTAGGCTCGTTCAGCCTGAGAAAGTGGTGCTGCAGAGATACTTACAGAGCAGAGAAGTTTATGTATCATCTTGCTTAGAAAACATCCCTCTCCCCTCACACCACCTTTGACAGAGAAGCCCACACGGCACGTCCATGGCAGAACTCGGACCAGAACCCACGGCTGGTTCCAGAGCTTGTTCTGTTCTACCAGGCTGCCTGCCCCTCAGGGTCCTGTCCTTCCTCCAGGCTGATCCTGGCTGACCGAGAGCTGGGGATAAAAACAGCAACAGACTGTGGCCAAAAGTTGCAAATACCATACAACCTGCAAGGAACGTTCTAGAACCACTGTTGTCACGGCTGCTTTGTGAGACCCATGCAGAGCAGTATTTATACAACATGCCAACATCCAGCTCTCAATCCTTGCCCCTTCCTCTTCAATTTACACCCTTCAGTCTTTTATCTCCAGACTCATTCATCCCCTTAGCAGGCTTCCAAAGTTTAGCTTTCCCATTCCTGCCTGAGAAGTTTGGAAATGGACTTAACAGAGCTGGCAGTGAACACCAAATCAAATCATGAGGAGAATAAAGTTCATACCTAGACTCAAGGCGGCCTGATTAGCTCTAGCTGGCTTGCCTAATTTCATAGTACAGAGAAGACCTTAAAGTTTATCTGCTGTAACCTTCTCATGGCTAATTAGGAAACAGAGGATAAGGGACATGAAGTAATTGAGATACAACTAGTAGCAGAGCAAAGGCTGACAGACCAGGTCTCCCAGCCCCCAGGTCTCTATTCAAAGCATCCCAACACTGTCCCCACCTCAGTGTCCATCAACGACTTTATTTTCTAAGAATGCCTTTGAACAGGCTCCCAGATGACATCCTATAGTAACTGGCACCGTATCATACCATCTTCAGCTCCATCTGTGAACCCACATATCAATCTGAGATTCAGAGTCTGCTCTCAGTCAAGAATAAAAAGCTATTCTGGGAAAACAATGAAAAGTGGAAGTGAACTCAGTCTATGATGATCCCAAGCTGGCAGTCAAACCACAGTGGGTGAAATACCAAAGTCTCATGGGAAAGCAGAAAATGAGAATTGTAGCCCTGGGAGGGCAAACTCTGAGGGGCAAACATGGTGAAATATTGCCAGGTTTTCACATGACACAGTCCTCACAGATGAAATGAGTGTGTGTGCCCATCAGATTATCTGGAAGGAGATTCTAGAAAAATAACCCAAGAGCCTGGAGATCTGAACATTTCCCACAGTTGGGGAAAGAAAAGCTGAAAAGGCACCAGTACCAGGACTAAAGGGCTCTGGAGTGTAAAGATTTCCCAGTTGACAGTAGAATCAACAATGTTAAAATGTCTATACTACCCAAAGTGACCTACAGAGTCAATGCAATCCCTATTAAAATACCATTATCATTTTTCACAGATATAGAAAAAATAATTTTATGCTTCGCATGGAACCAGAGAAGACCCTGTATAGCAAAAGCAATCCTAGGCAATAAAAACAAAATATACCAGACTTCAAACTATACTACAAAGGCTATAGTAATTAAAACAGCTTGGGACTGGCACGAGAACAGGGACATTGACCAGTGGAACAGAACAGAGAACCCAGATATAAAACCATCCTCATATAGCCATCTAATCTTCAACAAAGCAGACAAAAACCATACACTGGGGAAAAGAATCCTATTCAAAAATGGTGCTAGGAAAACTGAATAGCCACATATAGAAGACTGAAACAGGACCCACACTTTTCACCTCCCACAAAAATCAACTCATGCTGGGTAACGGACTTGAACCTTAGGTGTGAAACTATTCGAATTCTAGAGGAAAACGTTGGAAATACTCTTCTAGACAATGGCCTAGGCGAAGAACTTATGAAATAGTCCCCAAAGGCAATCACAGCATCAATAAATAAATGAATACATGGGACTTGATCAAACTAAAAAGCTTCTGCACAGCCAAGGAAACTGTCAAGAGAGCAAACAGACAACCCACAGAATGGGGGAAAATTTTCGCAAGCTACACATCCAATAAAGGGCTGATAACTAGAATATTTAGAAGTCAGGAAAATCAGCAAGGAAAAAATCAAACAACCCTATCAAAAAGTGGCAAAGGACATGAACAGAAACTTTTCAAAAGACAGAATAATGGCCAACAAACTATGAAAAAATGCTCAACATCCCTAATCATCAGGGAAATGCAATGAAAACCACAATGAGGTATCACTTATCTCCAGTGAGAATGGCCTTTATTAACAAGTCCCAAAACAATAAATGTTGGCATGGATGTGGAGAAATAGGAACACTCCTACATTGCTGGTGGAACTGCAAACTACTTCAATCTCTGTGGAAAGCAGTATGGAGATACATTAAAGCGATACAAGTAGATCTACCATTTGATCCAGCAATCACATTACTGGGCATCTACCCAAAAGAACAAAAGTCATTCTATGAAAAAGACACCTGCACTTGAATGTTTATAGCAGCACAATACATAATTGCAAAGATGTGGAAACAACCCAAGTGCCCATCAATACATGAGTGGATTAATAAAATGTGGTATATGTATACCACGGAGTACTATTCAGCTATACGAAACAACGGTGATATAGTGCCTCTTGTATTTTCCTGGACAGAGCTAGAACCCATTCTATTAAGTATCCCAAGAATGGAAAAATAAGCACCACATGTACTCACCAGCAAATTGGTGTTAACTGATCAACACATAAGTGGACATATAGGAAAAACATCTATCGGGTGTCGGGCAGGTGGGGGGGGGGAGGGGATGGGTAAATACATAATGAGTGTGATGCGCACCAACTGGGGTATGGACACGCTTGAAGCTCTGACTCGAGGGGGCAGAGAAGGGCAAGGGAAATACACGTAACCTTAACATTTGTACCCCCATAATATGCTGGAAAATAAAAATTAAAAAAAATTGGAGATTTTCAAATGACTTATGTATTATAAATGAAAAGAGATATGCCTGTCAAAAGATGTTTAAAATTTCTGGGCTAGGACTGACTTTTTTTTAATTCTTAAGGAGAATGCAATGTTTTGGGGGACCTAAAATGGAGCTAAAGTGGATGTTAACTGCTAGGATAGAACTACGGATGCAGTTTCCCTTATATTAATAAAATTAGAGTACCTGCTAATAATGTGGGCAGAGCCTTGTTTAAAAAAAAAAAAAACAAAAACGTGGCATCCGGCAGCTCACCAAGGTGGTCTCGGATTAAGCAAGGCAGCACACTAGATGTGCCAGATACTGGAATATCTGTGGATATTCCATCCTCCTAGGCACTGGTCTGTACCCGAGGGGTGAAAAGGCTATAAACCAACACTTCCCAGAGTCCCTTTTTGGCTCATTTCTGATTAAGTTCCGCCGATGAGAGGCACTCTCATGAGACTGAAAGCAAAAGGCAAGGACGGCCAATTTTCCTCTGGGAGCAGCTGGGGACAGGCCTTGGGGACATCAGCAGACTGCACACGTGGGTTTCGCAAGCTGCTCCTCGAGTGGGGCCTCTTGAGACACCACTTGGGTGCTGCCGGCCACCTAGGTCAGCAGCAACAGCTTCCAACAGCTTCCTACCCTCTCCCCATCTGTCCCCAGCTGTGGGTACCCCTGGCTCCCCCTATTTAACCCATTCCACCCAAGGTACCTTGAGTGGTGTCTGTTTTCCTGGCCAATCTCCAACACATAGAAGAAAGGTGGCAGGTGTTGGGGGGAAAAGAAGAGAAAGGGAGGAGGGGATAAGGACAGATGTGCATGCCAGGAGACGTGAGGCATCTGGAAAGGGCAGAGTTGGGGGGAGAGACTAAGAATGGGAGAGACCTTCGTTTATTTAATAGTGTGTCTACTATATGCTGGCCACTGTACTAGATCCTGGGTAAATAAAAACGGAATAAAGCAGAGTGTAGTCCTCTAGGATTCAGTCTAGTGCAAAAGAAATATAAGTGATACAGGGAATTCAGAACAAAGTGACAAATGCCAAGTAATAGGTAATCACGGGATGCTGTGAGAGCTCATAAGAAGGGTGTTCACATTACACCAGCACGGGGGTAGGGCAGGGGAGGCACGCAGGAAGGGCTTCCCGGAGGTGATGAAGCTCTGGCTGGGTTTGAAGACTGAGTAGAAGTTGGCTGGCCTGGGGTGGGAGGTACTTCCCAGGCAACATATCAATTCCATAGCACTTTAGGCTCCTCATGCTGGAAGCCACTGGGGTTGGTTACTGACAGGAAGGGGAGAGGCTAGCTCCAGAGCCAGAGGAGATGGCGATAAATATTCTCTGCTGTCTTCCAAGCAGCACTCGCAGTTAATGCCCACAGGGCAACCCAGATCAGCAAGACAAAGAGGAGAAAAATCTACATCCCTAAGGGAAACTTGATAGGGCCCTGCTGAGCTGTCTGCCCAGGTTGCCCTTGACAACCACACTAAGTGACTATCTCCAAATAGAGAACAAGGATATGTGACTCTTGCCCCACCCCCAAGCCCCAGAAAAATTAGAGAGACCCGTGGGCCTCAGCATCTGTGCATGAAGGAAATTGGACCCAAGATAGCCAGAGCTTCAGGACCGAAAAGAAATTAGGCCAGGCCTCAAATGGTTGGGGTTTGGGAGCTGGGTAATTAAACAAGTCACTACTTACCCCAAAATGCCACCAGGTCACAAGAATTTAACGTGAAGCAAACGTTAAGGCTATGATTAACACAATCTTAAAAGCCGAATAATGTCTTCTCTGCATGTTATATATTACCAGTCAGTCATCTTATTAAAAACTCATTCCACCCTACAGCATGTCATTTATGAATGCATTACAATGAGTGATTATGCATGATGCGTTTGATGAATCTTTTCATTATGGTTTGAAAAATTGCCATCACGTCATCCCTTCTCAATGATCTGGTTTCCCCTCTTGGAATAGTTGAGCATTTGGCTCTGCCAGTATTAGTAAGCCAAGGCCAACCAGTTTACAAAGTGTGTACACAGCCCTTCCCCCCTTTCTATACTGAAACAAGAGACTTTTTACAACTGGGATTCAGAAAACAATAGTCATTTTATCTAAAACGGCTCCTTAATAACATATGTTTAAAATAAATCCGATACTACTAGTGTCATTCTCCCTAATTTGCACCTTTTCCTTTCTCAGTTTTTCATACTAATTACATATAGAAGCCATGATAACAATGGGCACTTGTTATTTATTCCCCACTTGACTGTCCAAGATATAAGCAAAGTTCTAGGGTTTTAAAACAAGGTGTCACCTAGTCTTTGCTCACTCTCCTATGTTCACTCATTACTCGCGCGCGAAATGTCTAAGTCTCTCCTTGGGCAACTCTTTCACCTCGATGGCTGAACTAACCTAAGGTCTCGCAAGAACCAGACAGGGCATCCCATGAGGCTAACCAGAGCAGCAGAGGCAGAGAGGAAAAATCAGAACAGCCTGCAAGACGGAGAACTGATACATACAACAGCACCCAGCCTATTCATAAACCACCATGCCAAAACTTGCTTTTGGTCTTCACAGTTACACCAAAGCCAGGTCCGTGGGTCAAGGCCTACGGCAAATACATTAACAAGACCATTACTCAGCATCTGGACAGGGAGGGAGTCACTTCGTACACCTGACTCACAGGGTTACCTGGTCTTCCGGGACATGCACAGGTCTGAACATAAAGGGACCTTCAAAGTTGTCTCGTTCAAAACAGTTCTCAACCTGCACATTCATGGCGTCAGGGGTCCACACACCTGTGGTTTCAACATTAAATCTCTCTCCCACTGAATGTTATCAAAAATGATATACGCTTCAAAGGGGAGGAAAAAGAGACCTTACTTCAAGAAATGGGAATTATAAGCAGTCTCCAACATTTTAAAATTTCACATATTTCAAGGAAAAATCAAAACTTACTACATTTAACAGAAACACAGAGAAAAGTAGTATCCTATGTATATTGTACCACAAACCTTGTTTTTCTGGACATAAATCCATCCAAGAGAATAAAAGACTTAATTTCTTTGTATGAGTTGAGCCTCTACCGGAAGCCAGACACTGGCAGATCACAGGGATGGACAGTCCCTTGCTTGCAAGATTTGACAGCTTAGGGGTGTAACTGATGCATAAGTACAAAATTTGCAGTAAGCCCAGCACTCTGGGAGCTCTTCTTCGAGAACAAAAGAACCTGGGAGGCCACAGAGAATAACAAGAACTCCGATCCTCCGTTGTGACTGGTAGAGGGAGAAAAGCCCTTGGTTAGTTACAAAATCTTCAGCCAGAAAAGACCTGTGGCTGCAGGGCGGACAAGCAGCAGGAGCATGTTGAAGCATGAACAGCAGACACCATGCCAGGACTGTCTTGCAGGATAGTTCCTTTCCAATTAACTGGCAGCCCTTGCTTTATATCCAGAAACCACTCCATTCTGAAACTCCCACAGTTGGCAGTTAAGAGCCAGTGACCATATGTTTTTCCCTTCCTGTTGCACTTTCTCCTTGTCTTTTAACTGTTTAACTAGAGACTTCTAGCCTACTTAAGGATCTATTAGCACTTCAAAGATAATTTGTTCTTTCCTAGTCACTTACACTAGGAAAAACAAAATCTATCACGTAGGAGGGCTAAAACAGATTTGTTTTTCACAGCAGGGTATATCAAATTATATTACAAATCATGTCTGTAATTATTCCACAAGATTCCTTTAAATAGGGCACAGTTTTATGTATGCAATAATCCCTTTTCACAAAATATAAAAGTTTAATTATACCCCATTTATCCACAGGTAGAATTTCCCACAAGCTCATTACCCAGATCACACTCACAAGCAGGTAGGAACAAACAACAGACAAGCATAAAGGCAGAAAGCATACCCACTGTTGCAGTGTATGGATTGCATTCTACAAGAAAAGTGAATCAAGCACACACAGTTGTGCATAAAACATGGCCATGAATTTGAAGCAAGAACCCAACAGCAGCAGATACACTTGGCAGATGATCAGATAGGTTAAAAAAAAAAAAAAAAGATGCAGCTTTAGAGAAATCAGACACATGTACTATGAAGCGGCAAACGTACAGACTCAATATATTTAAGGTCAAGCAATCCCCCATGACCCACTGAGATTTTAATCGTACGGTTTCATTGCAAAAATCACTGGTGTTCATATTCATGATCTTTGTCACTGGTAATTAACCATGAGTGTAGAGAGTATCAATAGCAGAGCTTCTTAAACTGGCCTCTGCCAGCTAATGTGCACCTCTGCCTAATGGTGCCCACTATTAGGCACTGCAGAGCGGTGTTTCTTAAACACCTTTTCACGTGACCCACATCAAAAGATGTATTTTCTGTCTCAGCCCAGTATCCATGAATATGCAGAAGTAGTGATGGCCAGTCTCCAACATGGGCCTTCGAGGACCCGTGTGTAGTCCCCTCTCAGGAAGAGAAGAGGAGAATCATAGCAAAGATGATCAAGTCTCACTTTTGAGAATAGGTTCTATTAATAAAAGATACTACAGCTTCTACCCCGCGGTCATCCTCTTGTTCTCTCTTAGATCCTGTGCTCTCGTGGAAGCCAGAGAAGACATCCTGAGCAGCCCTAAGGAAAGACCAAGGAGCAGAGGTGCTGAGGCCTCCTGCCGACAGCCACAGGGTAAGCTTGGAAGTGGCTCTGCCAGCCCAGCCAGGCCTGCAGCCCCGGCCGACAGTTTGTCTCCAACCTGAGTCAAACCACCCGGCCAAGAGGCTCACAGATTCCTGATTCCTGAAAGTAACAAATGCTTGTTGTTTTAAGCTGCTAAGTTTGGGGGTGATTTGTTACACAGGAATAGATAATACAGGTACGCAACGGAAACAAAAATTCCAAAAAAAAAACCCTATTTACCTTTACTCTGAGCAGTGAATGCTGATATTTTCTATTCTACTGTTTTACAAATGCTGAAACCCACTAAAATGATTCCAACCCATAATAGGTTGCAATCTGAGTGATCCAATAGATATCAATAATATACCCAATATCTGAAACCTTATATATATTTACACGTACAGTGTGTGCTTTACTGCTGACAAATCATACCCATATCTATTATTTCAATTGATTCTCACAATACCTCTGACAGTAAGGAAAGGATTCAAATCTCCACTTGCAAGATGAGTTAAAACTGGCGGGAGCGAAAAGCTATTTAATGTGAGTAAAATCAAAGAACTAAGACCAGCAGAACTGAGCCCAGCTCTCAGGCCTCTGACTCTTGATGACCCCTCCCATTAAGCCGGCTTTGCTGCATCACCCCAGACATAATCTATCATGTAAAGTTTGTAATATGGTGTGTGCTTCTATAAATAATATATATTTATAGTAAATATGTATGTAATAGATTTATAAAGTAGTCTTTATTATACCTACCTAGAGTTTGTACTCCATTATATGGATATCCTCCTTTGATTTTCTCTGAGTCACCCAGGACACATGGCACTCTCCTGGTTTTCCTTGTGACTCACTGGCTGCCTTTGCCGATGGCTCATTGGTCCTCCGTCCTCTTCTCTCCTCCATGGACTCAAGGCCTTGGTAGTCTCACCACCCAGTCTCAGGGTTTTAAATGCTATCTACATGCTAAAGACTCCCAAATTGCTATTTCCAAGCTCAGACCTCTTTCCTATACTCCAGGACCGTATACTTCCCTGCTTGTTAGACGTTTATACTTGGAATATCTAAAAGCAATTTCAAACTTCACACATCTAAAGTGAAACCCCTGATCTCCCCCTTGCATCTGCCCCTCCCGTAGCCTTCCCCATCTCAGTTGATGACAACTCCATCCCACCAAATACTCCGACTTTCAAAACCTTGCAATCATCCTTGGCTGTCTACCCCTCCACATCCAATCCATCAGCAAACCCTGATGGCTCTATTGCAGATATACCCAGAATCTGACATTTCCCACCACCCTCCACTTCAGTGGCCCCCTGAAGGGCTCCTCTGGCTCCCAAAAGGCCATTCTCCATGGGGCAGGCAGAATGATCCTTTAAAAACCCAAGGCACTCTTCTACTTAAACCCTACAATTGCCCCCACTACGCTCAGAGGAACAGCTAAAGTCTTTACTATGGGCTACCAAGCACTGCGTGTACAGGATTGAGGCAAGTCTGTATTAAGTGTATTAACATTTAGGGGTTTTATTTAGCCAAGAGTGAGTTCAAGGAATTAACAGTGTTGTGAACCGTCCCCCCAAAATGCTGATATTTTCCTGCTTTAACATAAGAACTAAAGAATCGAGCTTGTCTTGTGCTCCCTGCACCACACCTAGAGGGTCACCCTCAATTTCAAGTGCCTACCTTAAAAGAAAGACAGCAAAGAGAAATGGGTCTAGGTGATACCAACCAGGATGAGGAAGAGATCTAAAAGTACACCATTCGAGGCGGTGACACAGGAGCAGGTAGGTTTAATATGGATTAGCACTGAATCAGTGCTTATCCTCAGGTGGATTTGCATGCAATTACGACTCTAACCAAATGGGCTGTTTTGGGAAGTTTCCTGCCAGATCAGATTCCCTTAGCAACAACCTCAGCACCTAGCATCAAGGTTTTAAGTGCTACCAATATGCTAAAGACTCCCAAATTGGTATTTCTAGCTCAGACTTCTATGCTCCAGACTTGGGATGGTTAAATTTTAAGTGTCAATTTGGCTAGGTGATGGTATCCATTGTTTGGTCACACACCGGTCTAAATGTTGCAATTAAGGCATTTTAAAAATGTGATTAACATTTAAATCAGTAGACTCTGAGTAAAGCAGATTATCCTCCTAAGGTGGGGGAGCCTCATCCAATCAGCTCAAGTCTTAGAAAAAACAGAAAACCCCCAAGGAGGCAGGAATTCTGTCTCTGGCAGTCTCGGGTGTCGCTTGGGACTCAAAATTGCAACATCAACTCTTCCCTGAGTCTGCAGCCTGCCAGCCTGCCCTGCAGATTTCAGACTTGACAATTCATTAAAATGAATAAATACATACACATATATACATACACGTGTAACCTATTGGTTCTGCTTCTCTGGAGAACACTGATTAAAACAAGACCCATATATAGCCTTGCTTTTTTACTATCTCTACCTGGATGTCTAAAAGAAGTAACAAACCCAGCACTGTGAAGGGTGTTATAAAGGAAATCAAAGTCTCAGATGGTTGTTTGAAGTAGAATGAAGGTACCTCACGATCCTTCCAACCACTGATATTCTGTGAGGTAGAAGGGCGTTTGTTGGAAAATGAGGGTGCACCGGCCGAAAAAGGTGAAAGACCTAGACCAGAGTTGGAGCCCAGTAGACTTCTAACCAATGACAGTCAAAAAGGCTGATGAAACATTTGGAATATGAACCCGTCCACTGACAGGAAGAACACAGAAACTGTGGCACACAGTGGAACTCAGGGGTCATTCAGCCAAGCCTCTCTTCCTGTACTGAGTTTTGCTATAACCCAGACAGTGGAGAATTTCTCTTTATTAAGGCGATGTCCCTTATTTTGAGCTCAAACTGGCCTGTATCATTCATCCCAGTCTTGGTCATAGTACTGTCATTTTCAACAATGCAAAGTAAATGTACCCTTCCACATTTCAGCCTTTTATACATCCAAAGACAGCTATTTAAACCCTCTCCTAGCCATGTCTTCTTTCATAGAGTAAGTCATTTCTCAGTTCAGTAGGTTTCCAGGCCCCTAACTGTTACAACCCCATTAGACACACTCTAGTTTGGTAATATCTCCCAGATTGCCTTCTCTCACCCATGCATCCATCCATCTATTCATCCATTCATGCATCAGGCGTTCACGAGGATACAGTATATAGGTAGTAGATACACAAATGATCAAGATAATAATCCTGTTTTCACAGAGGCCAGGGGAGTGAGGAATTGTCTATTGAGACAGACCTACAAGAAGAGAGACCATTATTGTACTATGTGATCAACAGCAGGATAAAAAGATGAACTGGCGCTGTAGGAGCCTATAAGATAGAGAGCTATCCGGGTAGGCTGCTCAGAGCAAAGGAGCCAGGACCTGAGCTGAACTTGGAAGGTTAAGGAAGAGTTAGTCGGAGGATACAGAAGACAAACATAGAGGGTACAGTGAGTGGGTGAATGTGTAGGATGACATTCTAGGCAGAGGAAACAGCTCCTAAGAAGTAGAGACAAAAAGAAACACAGTCCATTGGGGGTAGAGAAGAGATGTGCAAATAGTTTGCTATGACTAAGGGAAAAGCGAGAGGGGAATACAAATAATCACAAGAACAGTGAGTATTGGGTGTGGAGTATGTGTCAGAACTCATTTAATCCTCTAGACAACCCTGTAAAGATCCTATTATCATCCTCAGTTTACAGATAAGGAAGCTAAAGCCCAGAGAGATAAATAACTTGCCTAAGGGTTCTCAGCTGGTAAGCGGCTGAGGCAGAATCCTAGACCGGGAAGGCAGTTCCAGGGCTCCCGGAAGTGACCCCTGCCTTCCGCCCACCTCCCTGAACTTGCTCATACACCACAGAAGGAGTTTGTGGTTTATCCTAACGGTGCTAGGGAGACACTAACCAGCTTTAAGCAGAGGAAAGACTGGATAAAGATGGTCTTCTAGAAGAATCTCACACTGGCCTCGCTGTGGGGCAGGGGGCATTGCTGAGATCAGCCTCAGAGACCTGGACCAAACAGACTAAGGTCTCAGAGACCTTGGCAGACCATGAAGAAACCGCTGCCCCTGTTCCATCTCTTCCCACTTTCACTCAAGGAATACATAGACACTCTCTCACACAAAAATGGTATCTTGGCCGGGCGCAGAGGCTCACACCTGTAATCCTAGCACTCTGGGAGGCCGAGGCGGGAGGATTGCTCGAGGTCAGGAGTTCAAAACCAGCCTGAGCAAGAGCGAGACCCCCGTCTCTACTATAAATAGAAAGAAATTAATTGGCCAACTAATAAATATAGAAAAAATTAGCCAGGCATGGTGGCGCATGCCTGTGGTCCCAGCTACTCGGGAGGCTGAGGCAGAAGGATTGCTTGAGCCTAGGAGTTTGAGGTTGCTGTGAGCTAGGCTGACGCCGCGTACTCACGCTAGCCTGGGCAACAAAGCGAGACTCTGTCTCAAAAAAAAAAAAAAAGGTATCTTCAGGCAGCTTCTGTAAGATAGCTGCATAATGAAGATGCTTAAACACATACTGGCTGTTTTTAACTTGAACTTTTATTTTCCCCTGTGCCCCTTACAATGTGTTATTTTTGTCCTCTGGTGTGAAAAAATTGTTTTTGCAATTTTGTATTTTAAGCATTTTTTCTAAATTGGAAGTAAAAAAAAATCTCTATTTTGGAATGGTTTTCTTAGTAGGCGAAAATCTCCACACTCTTTTCCCATTACCGAGTTTACACTTGCCAAAAATTAAGATGTGACACTCAGGTTAAATGCCACAGACCTCAATTTAGAGTCCTGGTATCATGCCAACGTCAGGTCAATGGGCCCCTGTTCCGTTCCCTTTGTGAGAACATTAGTTTTGACTAATAGCCTCATTAAAGGGTTTTGCCTCAGGACAGACAGGGATTCCAAACCTGGAAAATTGTCTAAGGTGTCTGACTTGGTCAGAGTATCACCTCTCGGGTGAACATGAAAATTCTTAGGTTTGATTTCTGAGCCTCAGCCTTAATGTCCAGATAAGAGAGAGAATTCTCCTGGGAACCAAGGCTAAACAAGGGCACTTCAACTCCAAGTGGAGACAGCCAAAGAAATCAGTAGGCTCATGTCTCCACTCACATAAATCTGTAGTCATTACTTCTGGTAGCACACACCTGCTGGTGGCTGAAATTTCTCTCAGATGCTCAGAGATACCTTTCTCTTTCTTTAGAAATGTGTTCAAGGCCGGAGTTATTCTCTGATTTAGCAAGGCTTTCTCTCCCCTCTTCCAAACCATTCCCTGATTCCCACTTCCTGCCGTGGAAAACCTTGGCAACATGTGAGCCTGGACTCCAGATCCTTCCTCAGATGTCAGGGAACAAAGCTCAGATGCCAACCTCCTGGGCTGATTCAGAGGCCCTGGTACTTGGTATCAGATCTCAAAATGGTGTGTTTTCAGATACAATGTGGATTTTTACAGTTTTTTGTTTGTTTGTTTTTTACTAAAATGGCTCACACAATTCCTTGCTTCCTTCTATATCTCAGCAGTTAGTAGAAGCTCTAGGTTAAGACATGAAAAAATCATTAAGGAACATGTCCCCTACAGACAAGCCCACTCAGCTGATTAGAAATAATCACGAGTGACGTTATGGCCTTCACAAAGAACTGGCCCTATAGACCACCAGGGATGTATACCCAGCAGTGACACGGGGCTAGCATCTCTCCAGAGCCCCTCTTTAACTCGAGGCGTGCATTTGTTTAAGTGTGCTAAACACAGGCTCCGGTTAAGAAGGTCAGGGGGAGTTTTCCTGGACCCACGGATGATCAGCATGCAGGAAGCCTAACCTACAATCTTAGCTTTACAAGCTCCAAATAAAAAAATGCAAACACAGGAGATGGCAGTTACCAGGACAACACTGAATGCCAGTTGCCATAGAGTAGAAAAAGAACATTACCAAAAGCTGCCCCGGACAAGGGAAACCAACAAACTACTTGGAGGAGGCTGAAAACCAACAAAACAACAACATGGGGACAATTACAAACACAAGTCAAAACACACAAAGTAAGAACCTCGGATTAGGCCTGCTTCTCTCTCATAAAGACTTTAATCAGTATTTACTCAACACTTACGTATTAAATTGTGTAGAACGATTATGCTGTTAAACTGACAGGGCCACAGAGTGACTTTTCAGTCATTTCTCCTGAAGAATCCCAGCTCAGCTTTTCTTACCTCTGGCTGGTTTATCTTCAATTCCCTTCCCTCCAGCTTAACTCATCTCCTCACTCTCCACTCTTAGCAATTCAGGGCCAGGAGATAACTATTCACTAACAGCACAGCCTTTTGCAAAACGGTCCGCATTTTAAAAAATAACATTGTTTTTAAATGAAGTTGCATCTGAAAGGCATAGTATCAAAAGAATCACTTTTTAATCTAAGAGAATGAACAAGCACGGGTGGAAAACCCATCACTTAGAATTTTGCAATTAACAGACTTTGTTGTAAACCATTCAGCAAAGCATTGCTTCTGCTTTCCACCACCTTTTAGCATGGAAATTTCCTTTTTCTGTTAAGCCAAATGGGTTGAGAATTGGGTTCCTCCAGGGTCCCATTTTGGCTTCCTTACTATGTCAGTGAATGTTTTACCTCTTACTCATTTCATTCATTCATTCATTCATTCATTCATTCATTCATTCATTCATTCATTCATTGGATGAATAGTCACTAAATACCTACCAGGTCCCAGGCATTGTTTTGGCTCTTGGAGTACACTAGAGAACAAAACAGACAAACATCCCCACTTTCAGGGAGCTTCTATTCCAACAGGGAGAGGCAGACAACAACAACACACCCTTCTGATGTGTTTAACAGGTACCTGGAAGATGCTGTGTGTTCATGCATGCTAAATGCTAGAGCAAAAAGGAAAAGGAAAAAGAAAAAAGGGGGTGTAGTTGGGGCGGAGGGTTGCAATTGTAAGCAGAATGGTCAGGGTAGGGCTCACTTTGAAGGTGACACGTGAGCAAGACTTGAAGGTGACGAGGGAACGTGAGATGCACAACGTGGGTGAGGGCACAGCAGGCAGAAGGCAGAGCCAGGTGACCTTTACAGGGTTTCCCTTCTGTATCATGAACTGCTCAGCTGATCCATCAAATCCTCCAGTGCAGAGGAGGAAAAATTGCTCCCTCCTAACCTTCTGGATCTTTGGCTGGTCTACAAATTAAATTGACACAAAACAGATTAACAGAAGAAAAACAGTTTTATTTATACACATTTGCACAGGAGCCCTGCAGGGGAGCAGCCAGATGCCTGAGACTAATATGTCCTCCTGAGCTACAGAGACGAATAGGGGTTCGGGGCTTCTAGCGGGTGGTGGAGGCAAATCATGGGGAGGGGAGGGAATGATTGGCAGGTAAAGGCTGCCGTTGTGTGCAGATAAAGCCTCTGCCTCCCAGTAGTTCTCTTCCCCATACAGATACCTTTAGTAATAAAAGCTTCCTTTATAAATGTAAATCTCCTTTACAAACAAAACGGAAAATTCATACTTTATTTCAGGCAGTTGAAGAAAAGGTAAAGAGCTTTTCCTGCATTGGCTGGTTCTTAGTTTCTTTTAGCTCAAAATAATTGATACGCCGAAGTGGCATATTTTGGGGTGACGTGTGAATCCCTTCACCAGCATCTCCAGATCATTCTTCCGAGCCGCAAGCCATTCGCTATCCACCCCTCCAATGTCACATCACAAACACGTATTGAAACACACGTGCTTTCTGGCTGTCAAAACAAATGTGGAAGAGGATGGGGCTCTGTGGCAGTGACCACAAACGTCCCTTCAGAACAGCCCTGACCTTGAGCTTTCAACTGGAGACCCCTGAAGGCCACTCCCTTTGAAATCCAGGAAGGAACTCAAGTAGATGTCGCACAGCTCTGCAGGAGACTGTTCATCCGCTTCCTTAGCTAAAACGCTCTCCCGGTTGTTTTTCCTTAAAGTATCAACTCCGGGAGTGGCCTCCTTTAAAAGCACATCCTCACACAGTTCTGCAGCCTCGTTTGTCCCACCCTTGGGCCTGAGCCCCTCGCTCTGAGCCCACAGACCTGCCACTCTGCTGTCTGAGCTGACCTTCAGCCCTCTGCACGGCCACAGCCCAGTCCCCTCCCGTCCTCTCCCACCCTGTGCCTCTCTGCACAAAGACCTGGACTTCTTAGGAGTGACGTCTGAAAAATCACATCACAGGTATGAAGAATAGACAATGAAAACAATTTAAAATAATTATATGGCTGGAAGTGGAGAGAGAGAGACTAGGGACTTCATTATCATCCCTCCTTTTCACATCCTTCAGAGGCAGACTGTTTCCCTCCTTGTCAAAGAGACCAGAAACCAAGTTCAAAGCCATGGCATAGTTAGCAGATCAGGCTTTCCTGTAGGCTAGCAGGCTGTGCGGGGTTCAGTGACAAGGGGAGGGGACACTTGTCACCAAGGAGAGAACCCAGAGGCTTGCTTCCTGAGACGAATGCTCTTGATTCTTGCGTTTTCCGAAGCCTCTGACTTTCTAAGTACACAAACTAGAGAAAAGGCACTATTAGATAAATACTGCAAACACTGGGAGCAAATCCCCATGATGAACCACCTCAGAAGTTGGCCTGATACACAGAAAGCATTGTTCTTCCCCAACTCTGCAGGTCCGAATGTGGACTCTGTCCACCCAAATGGACATATGCTTGGTCAGCCTGACCTTCGTCTAGCAGGTAAGGACACAGAGCCGCGGACAGCTGGAGTACCCAAGAAGAGCACCTCGTATCTAGATAAAAGCCCTAATTATTAATAATGTGAATAGCACTTTCAGCATCTCCAGAACAATCCTTCAAAATGAGTGAAGAAAAGATGAGAAGCTGATTGGAGTGGCATCATTATGGTTAAGCATTCACTTAATGTAGTCTTAGCAAGAATTTTAAAATATGCCCTTTTTATCACAGCAACTTTTAGAGTAACAACAACAAAAAAAAATTTCCCAGTGAAAATAACCAAAAGTGATCAGGGCATGGTGACATACATAATAATCCATTTAATCAAATGGGAAATTATGCAGATTATGAAAATATCTGCAAAGAATGTTAATTATAACAGTGCATGAGAAAAAGAGGAAACAAAACTGTATACAATCCCATTTTAGTGAAGAAAAATATATTCAAATAGAAACAGAACTAGAAGGAAATAGTTCCTTGTGTTTAAGTTGGTTACCACTGGGTGATACAGCTTCTTGCTCATGCTTTTCTTCATTTTCCCCACTTTTCTAGAATGAACATGTCATTATTTTTACATTTGGAAATAAAACTTTCAAAAAAAGCCCTTTAACGAACTATCACAAAAGTTCATTTCCTGTATTGTGAGAATACTGTGTGTTTTCCTATCTCTGTGTTATAGCTAGCAAACGTATTAATTAAAACTCTTGATTATACTTCTGTCATTAGGGATAACCGAGGGGGAAAGAAATTAAGGAAGAAAACCCATGAAAAGTGCCTATTCTGCTGGACACGGAGCAGAAGCCTTAAGGTTGACCAGTAAGGACAAATATGTGAGAATACTAATTCCAAGCACATAAAATTCCTACTTTGATTTTTAGAATTCAAATTTTAAAGCTGAAGAATATCTTAAAGATCCTAAATCCTAGTCCCTCTTTTAGTATTAATATTAAAGGCAACCGAGGCCCTATATTATAGCTTATCAAATACCCTCTGGAAACACAAGACAACACAGGGCACACAGTCTGAGATCCCACGGTCCAAGTGGCACTGGGACCTGAAAGGGTGCTGGTGGCTTTTCCACCAGCCCATGTGTCAGTTCTGCTGGGAGCACCAGAAAAGGGGATGGAACAGGCCCTATTCTTAAGCAACTGCGAAGACAAGGATGAAGGCCACAGCTCGAACCAGGGGCAGACTGGTAAACAAGTCTACCGAGCCTGACCCCGATTCCACGGAAAGGAGGACTGGCCTCGGGGTGCCCAAGCTGTAGGATCGTGTGCTGCACATGTCCTAGATGGAGGACTCCCCATGTTAAAAAGTCAGATCCCGACGCGTGTTCTTTAGTCTCACTCCCATCCAGGTCTCGGGCCCACCTGCAGGGGAAGAGGTCTGCCCCTCTTTATTCGTTCTCTCTCCTAATTCCTATTCTCCCCTGCTCTCTTCTCCCTCCTGTTGTTCTGGTAAGCCACTCAAGACGAGGCAAGATACTGAGGGTCAAGTTTGGGCTCCATGAGGATCAAACCTAAACCTCTAGACTGCACGTCATCTTATGGTACTTTGCACATAGCCAGCTGTGACCTGGAACTCACAGATACTGCAGGGACCAGCGATGAAAGAAGGGTGACTGGCAGGGCAAGGTTTGTGAATGTGAGGCATCCTCCTCAAATACCATTTGGGCACGTCTGAGCACACAGAAGCTAGGTTGTGGGGCTCCCACTGGCTAAGAATGAGACAATTTGAGCACCAAAATATTCATTAGAGTGATGAATTATAAACCACTGAAAAATAGGAAGTGGTACATCCATACAGATAAATATGTAAGTGGTGGGGCTCCTGTTTACCTAGAATGCCATTTGCCAACTGGTGAGTGCCAAAGTTGGAAAATTATCATTTTGCAAGTATCAGAGTAAAGACTGGCTCAGACAAGAGCCATCCATAAAGCTAAACATAGGGGCAAATTTTGACACAGAGCAAGATATTTGCATGGTCTTCAATTATTTCCCATAGATTTTTTTTTTTTTTTTGCCTTGCAGTTAATAAGCAAAGTTAACTATGCAGTGGATAAATAAGACAACACTCTTCCAAGACGATGAAAGTTAACACTACCAGTCTGAACACTTAGACATGGTGTCCTTCCAGATGGAATACCCTGAAAAGGACACATTTCTGATGTGGTCTTCCTTCCCAGAATTTATAATATGAACTTAATCACAAGGAAACATCAAAATGGTGAATGTTCTACCAAACAAAGGAGAATGATATTCTTCAACACCATAAAAGACAAAGGCCATGTAAAACTCCCAGATGAAAGGAGACCCTAGAAACCTAACTACATGTCAGTCTAGCATTTTTCTACTCTCCCCTCTGGGAGAAATCAGGCCTGGAGTTAATAGCAGGGTTTATCACTCCTAATATGAATTATCTGCAGGTGGAAAATCAGGATTTTTTAAAACATTCACAAACCTCTTACATAACCTAGCTGAGTCTTGCAAAATAAATAAAACCAGTGCTGCCCTTGAAGATGAGCCTGCCGATGAGCCACAATCCCGTTTTGCCTCTGGGCTTTGCTTCTTAATATATTTTTTTTCTGAATTGTGAATTCACAGCATTCTGAACACAGCTCTTGCTCTGTGGCAAAAATGGATTGATCCTTACATATTATAGAGAAAGATTTATGGTATAGAAGTGGATTTATACTTACATTATTCTACCTTGGTTGCTGGGTCTTTAATCTCCTTTCCAACTGAACTTTCGAAAAGGTAATGCATTAGGAGCTGTACAGTACACATAATAAAAATAACTTCCTTCACTGAGCTGGCTGCAGCTGACTTTACTCTGAGGCCCTGGTTCATTTATAAATTAAAAATACATCAGATATTATCACTTCTTCCACTTTATATAATAGACATCATTTATCTAGATTGTGGTTATTAAACATACTTAGAAAAGGATCCATTTTCACATCAGCCTCCCCTTACCCACTCCCCCCACCCACCCACACCCACACAGGGAGCCTAAAGCTGGAAGGAACCCCCAAAAAAAAAAAAAAAAAAAAAAAAAAAAAAAAAATCAAGCAGACCCCTCCCCTGCCTTTGGATGGGACGACATCAGGAGCCTTGCTTCGTAGATGAGAGGCAATCATGGCCCAGTGGTTGACTTAGGTCCATGCAGATGGGTAATGATAGAGGTGGGGTTAGGATGCTCCAAGTAGATCAGAGAAGTATTCTCTCTGCTCTTCTCAACTAATGCAGAACATTTCTAAATTATTGCACTTTATGATCTAGCTCTTTAGCTCATCTTGCAAATCACAAAAATGGTTTGATTCATTACACTGAATTTCCCACTATTTGAATAGTCCCCATGACAATAGAAAATAAAGGTTTGTGAATTTTGTGCCGAAATAACAGCATAGTCACAGTGAGAAAGGGCCACTGAAACAGAGACAGGGCTTTATTATGATGTGTTAGTTACACTGACCGGTGGTGGATCTACGAGAGGTGCATTCACATTAGACAATGTGGATAAAAAATAACCCTCCTCATAGCTCCAGCCTCCCCAAGCACGGAAGAAGCTACATTTATACACTGCACAGTATCTTTGGGAAAGAACCTCTGGCTTGGAATCCAAGATGGAAGCTGAGATCTCCTCGAGCACGTGAGGAAATGAGAAGAGTGATGAAAAGCTACTGTCATAAACATATTACACCTTTTAAGCAGTGAGAAATTCATTTAATAAATTGATGGAAGCCTGAAATCTAATTAAATCTAAAAAGAGGTAGCAACCCAAAATGCTAATAAGTTCACGCTCTGATTGTATACACGGAATCTCCACCATGCATGCCTTTAATAATGCATTACCTAAAGTATTTTCTGTATTAATTACAACAGTGCAGCAACGTGACATGAATTATTTCCCTGCTCTACTTCAGATACGAATATCCTCATGCAGGCAATCTGTTTTGCCACGTTCCCTTTCCCAGTCAAGGTGAATGAGATGTGGCTCTCCAGGGCTGGGATCATGGTTGCAAAAAAGCAAAGTTGAAATTTAGTAAGGAAATATGTTATCTTTTATTCAGAAAAACAGTGGAGTATTCTTCTACCTAATTACTGGCACCCTATGTTTAAAATAATTTGAATGTGCAAGACTAATAATGCAGAGTGCCAAATTGCTTTATAGAAACTAAAGCTTCCATTAGTTCAATTTCAAGTGGAAGCACACCTTCAGATAGCACCTGCAGCACCAGGTACCGCAATCCTATATAGCTCATCTCTCCTTAAGATGCTTCAAAAAGGCAGCTGAGTTCCAAGAGCTCTGCTCCATTTGTGAGCTGGGAGTGACTTAGGGACGAGGAGGTGCAGGAAAGTTCTTTTAAGTGGTGAACATCCAGGCTTGGCTCTGGATTACTGTCCATACCCTCTTAAGTGGTTTTTATTAATGTTTCTGCCTTGACACAGTGCCGTGTCACTTCTCAGCTTAAACCTCTTTCCACATCTCCCCAACTAAGAAAAAAAGAACAAAAAACAAAGGATGCACAATGGCTTATGAAGTCCTGTGCCACCCCTACACTTCCTCCACACCCCACAACAGCACATTGGCCTCCTTGCTATTCCGTGAGCGATTCCAGCATGCCCCAGGGCCCTTTGCATGGGCTGCACCTTCTTCCTGGAGCACTTCTCCAGAAACCTACACGACTCACGTGCCCTCTTCCAAGTCTTCATCAAACGTCACCTTCTCAGTGAGGCCTACCGTTGGCAGTCGATCCTCATCATTCACAGATTCTGTATTTGCAAATTCCCTCACTAAAATTTATTTGCAACCCCAAAATCAATACTGGAGGCACTTCTGCAGTCAGTCATTCATAGACAAGCTCAACACGGCAACAAATTTGAGCCACCGACATGCTGAGGTCAAACAGGCCACACTCTACCTTCTTGCTTCAGCTCTCATACTTGTAAACAAGCGTCCTTTTCGCCATCTATTTAGTGCCACTTTTTTCACATTTTTGTGCCTTTGTTGGTGATGTCACTGTTTAAAACGGCCCCCAACCATAGGGCTGAATTGCTGTCCAGTGCTCCTAAGCACAAGACAACTGCAATGTGCCTTACAGAGAAAACATGAGTGTCAGATAAACTTTGTTCAGGCACAAGTTACAGTGCTGTTGGCCATGAGTTCAATGTTAACAAATCAACAATATGTAGTAAAGAAGGTGTCGTTAAGCAGAAACACACATAAAACGTAAGTTACATATTGATCAGTTGATGAAAAGGTTGTGACCAGACGCTGGTAGGAACCTAACTCTCTATTTCCCCTCGGAGCAATGGTTTAGTCATCACTAATTCAGTGCTTGCAGAAATGTCATTGACTGTATACTGCAACCCTTCCCTGGAACTCCAAATCCCTCTTCCCCTGCTCTATGTTTTTCCACAGCATTTATTATGTCCCAACATAGGACATTATTTCCTTATTATGTTCATTATCTGTCTCCCCAGCTTGAGAACAAACTCCAGGAGAGCATGTGCTTTTGCTCATTTTGGACAGCTCACGGCCATATCCCCAGCACCTAGCACAGTTGCTGGCACATAATGGGGACTCAGCAAATGTTTGCTCCATCGATGAATGGATGAACAGACGGATGGAGAGTCAGAGCTCGCCCTGAAGCAGTGGTCTGGACAAGTGCCTTCCGGGAGGATAAACACACATGACTGTATCCAGAAAAACACAGGACTAAGGTGGGGAGATTCTGGCCTGGAGAGGGGCTATCAGGGAGGAGTCAGATAAACAGTCCACGGCCAGCTCAGCCCAAAGGCAGGTGGAGGCTAGCTGGGGCAGAACGCATTTACCTGCAGGCTCTGAAGCTGAACCCAGGTAGACAGTTACCAGCTTTCCAGAGGCAGATGGTACACGTGGGAGGTGCAGGCCACCACAGGGCTCAGTGTGCAACGACTCCAAATATGGCTCTTGGGGTTACCAAGAGCCGTATTTCCATTAATCCTCGATAAATAAGATCCCTGATGGTGCATGCCCTGGAATAAGCTCATAGAGTTGTCCCTGTGAAAAGCAGCTTTGTCACAGCTCAGCAGCTGCAGGTCAGAGTGTCTTCCATGGTGACCTTTGCCTGAGGGACTGGAGTTGGACTCCTCAGCCTGCGGTCTGCCCGCGGGGTCTGCAGAACAGAGGTCAGGCCCCTCCCAACCCTCGATCACGCCAGCCACGCAGGTCACGTTTTAGTTGATAATGATTGCATCAAAGGCAAATGATCTTGTTAGTATCTTTAGGAAAATTAAATCTGCTCTCTGATGGGACATGAAACACAGAATACATAACCTACCAAATCAGTCCTTCGGATTTTCCTATGGTTCAACCCCTTTGGAGTGAGTGACCACACGACTCTGGAGGAAATACAGCCTATCTCAGATACACATTTCTCTCTCCTGTAGAATGAGAAATCCTAGGGGACCTAGGATCTTAGTTGTCAATGTTTGCAGTAAAGCCACAGACTGCAAGGAGGGTACTTAATCCCAATTGCAACAAAAATATAAGTAGTGTGGGAAATATATTGCTGCGACAATTACTACAGCCAATTAAGTCAGCTGCCAACAAGATAAGTAATGTTATTATATGCAGATTTGCATTTTGATGACAACGTTGCCATAATGAGATTTGGGCTACTGCCACCACCAAGGCTCTGCACATCCATTTCCCTTAGTCTCCTAATAAACTCTGCTCCCTACCACCTCAGCTGAAAACCCTCAACTAGAATACAGCAAGCAACCGCCTGCCTGCCTCTCACTCATGCACTAATCACAACCCAGGTGGCACCTGTAGGCCACACATGATGTATGTTTTAATTAACTTGTTAGAAAATCCCCTATACATTGCAGCTGCAACATTTCCCAGAAAGGTAATCCCTACTTGAACCTGTCATCTGTATTTCAACAGTAAGGCCATGTCCCTGGCATTGCTTTCCAGAAGTCTCATAAGTCAGCTCTCCTACATAAGCAGTTTTGCAGGGATCTACATCCCTCCCTGCAATGGGATGGCAGGGGTGGCAATCCCCCACGATCCCGGGAAGGCTGCCTACAGGACTCAGCCAGCAGCCAGGACAGGTTGAGCATCCCTTACTGGGTGGCAGAGTCGCTCATACATGGGCTTCTTACACACAAGCAGCAATTCCAGGGGAACAGTGGGAGGAGGGCAGAGAAGAGGAGAAGTCACACAAACACAAGCTGGAGGACAAAGGCATCCTGTGGCCAACAAATGGGGCAGCTCATTTTTCCTAATTTTTGTGGCTGTAGAACAGTGGCCCCCATCTGGTTTGAGTGCCTCTAAGTTTGGCTTCCTCAGTTCCTTATCCTCCATCAAAGAGCCGCCCTCCAGTGCCCTCCCTGCCTTGGAGCTGGTTGGGTTCGTCTTCCCCCATCTCTTTAGTCCTTTTGTGGCCCCATCCCCTGGGAAAGTCAGAAGAGCTCCCATTCAGGTTCTTCTGGGGCCTGTGACCCATGTGAATGTAAGATACCAAAAATTCAAACACACTTCCAGTTACTCATGGTCATCACCCAGGTAGTCTACAAAGCCATGGATATCAGGGAGGAGTCATCCCAAGGAGTCGTCTAGCCCAATGCCTCTTAAATTTTAATGTGCATGCGATGTTCCTAGGAGATCTTGTAAAAAAGCAGACTCTGATTCTGTAGGTCTTAGGGGGAGACCCAAGATCCTACACATTTCTAACAAGCTCCCAGGAGAAGCTGATGTGGCTGACCTCAGACCATCATGGGATAGAGCAATGAGCTGATGCCAGCCAGGCTCTTGCTAAATGCAGACACATTGGCTGTGTTAAACCAAGTACCAGATAAAAAATAAGGAAGGTATGACAGTCCCTGTCCTGTAAAAGCTCAGTGGTGTTTTGCCTGATAGAAGGATCCAGAGTGAGCCGTGCTGTGCTAGAAAGCCAGCACCAACGTCATACAGGTGTGAGAGCGTCACATGGGCTGGACGGAGCAACAGGCCCTTGTTCTGTACCACTGCCATGTGAGGCGAGTAAGGAAGAATTGGAAGGGCAGATTGGAGCCAGGCTCGTACGCCATGCTGAACAATAAGACATCGTTTCCAAGCATGACAATCAAAGAACCCATCAAAAATTTTACCCTGCGGGTTAACTACAGCTTATAGGTCTAACAGAAGACAAAGTGTTCATTTTGTTCGGTAGGTAAGCAGTTGGACGGTATCAGAGAACGTGGCTAGTATGCCAAGAGAAAAGCCTCTGAACATCTATCTGTGCAGACAGGTGGATTAGAATGAAGATGGCAGGTGGGCCTGCGGTAGCCAACACACTGCAACAGTGCCTGCAGCTACAGTCGTCTGCAATCTCAGGACTCACCAAATGGATGACACCAAATACTTCTGCCTTTCTTCTTGGTATAACCAGAAGAGGAAACGTATCCATCCACTCATGGTGCTATTGAACGTACAAAAATCATCACATACTTATCTATGAGCAAATGCATTTATGCATCAAAACCTTTCTTACTAAGATGATTAAGATTTAAACACAGTTACTCCTTACTAGCTACATGACCTGGGACATATTACTTAGTGCCTGATTCTCATTGATGATGATGATAACTAAACCATTACTTAACAATACCATTACACAATAAATAAGCTAATTATAACATGATACATATTTTTTTAAAACTAAAACAATGTATGTTGTTCTCAGTACTCCCTGCTTCCTACTGGTTGTCTGGCAGCTCACAAATTCAGAATCAAATATAACTGAGTCAAATCCTCTAGTATTTTTCTTTATATTACAGAAAGAATACCCTGGCTCTACCTACAAGGTCTAGGCCACAAGGCTTCCTTGCCCAGACAATAAGAATACACATGTCGTGTCAGTGAAGGAACACAAACTCTTTCTTGGATTCTAGTGCTGAGTCTTTCAACACACAAAAGATGGAAACATTCACATTTTAAAGAAACAAAAAAAACCTACAATGCATGCTGCCAGTGGATGGGCCCAGAAAGTCTCAGGTCAACATAGGAAATAGAGAGTATAGCAAAAGATGACATTTTATCATCACCATAAATGCAATTAGGATGGCAGGTTCACCACTGTAAATAAATTAAGTTAGACTCATACCTAATTTGTAACCCAATTTTATCTCTTCTTCAAGGAAGTGAGGAAAGTGGGAAATAATCATTCTTTCACTCAGCAAATACATTGCTAAGTGCCTACTATGTGCCAGGCCCCATGCTAGGTGGCAGGAATTCTATGGAGAGTCGTGTTTTGAGAAGCTACAGAAAACCCGAAGCCTCTGACTCTGGA
>VSMD01016971.1:0-10178 GCA_008750895.1 Mirza zaza
ACATTAATGCAAGATGTCAATCATGGGTGGAAACTGCCTCAAGGGAGAGAGAATATATGGGAACTCTGTATTTTCTGTTCAATTTTTCTGTAAATCTAAAACTGTTCTAAAAAATTAAGCCTACTTTAAAAAATCAAAATTAAAGGCAAAAAATCCATGATGAACAAAATATCAAAATTTCAAATAGAGATAGGATCCACGGGCCAGGGTTAGGGTGGGGCGAGTGAGGCGCTCATTTTCAAGGTCGTACAAGTTTAGGGTCAGACCCTGCACTTCCTGAGCTGTTAGAGTCTTTAGAAGCCACCTAGTTCAATCCTTGCACTTTACTGATACAAGAGAGACGGGGGCTCGGAGAAGGAGAAAGGTTGCCAAGGTCGCCCGGTGAGGTCCGGGGTCCTGGGCGGAGCTTCCCTCCAGCCCCGGCCCCAGTCCAGGGCTCCTCTGGGGAGCAGCATCCCCTGCAGGAGGATTGGGTCCCTGCCCCATCGTCATGAGTGGCGATGAAGAGGAAGGCAGTGGCTGAAGCTTCAATGACGCCCGGTCAAGTGCCAAATGACCTTGCATCCCTTGGTGTGCTGGGGTTGGCTTGTGAGAAGGCCTTCTTTGTGACCCTCTGGGATTACCACAGCATTCATGAAGAAACGGGGCCAGTCCCACGTTACACGCATGGGCTGGGAGGTTCCTGATACCTTCCCGGGCTGTGCCCAGGCCGGACGCTCCGTGACCCTGGGGAAACCACCGGAAGTGCTGCTTCTCTGCTTCCTTCCCTGGAAGCCTGCCGATCCGTGCCCCCCGCCGGGAGCCTTCCCACTCTCAGAACGGGGAGCCAGTGTTGGAGGACATACTCCCCACGCGATGCTCCCACGCTCACTAGGGCGCTCTCGGCACAGACCCTCCGCACGCCTGCCTTGTGTGGCCTCCGGACTGCCCTCGACTCGGGGTTTCCTTTCCGGCGGCATGCCAGGACACTCTCCACTCTTCACTCTCAGGCAAGGAGCCAGGGGGGACGCGGAGGGCAGCTGGGCCTGAACTTGACCTCCAGGGGTCAGGAGGCCACAGCGGGGAGCACAGGCATCAGCCTGCCCACCCCCGGAGTGCTCTGGGACCCCACGAAGGGGGCCTGGGCGGGGTGCTGGCGCAGCGCGACGGGTCGCGTGACCTGAAGCAGGTGCTCAGGCCTCTTTCCTCTGATGAGCTGTGATTCCTGGGCACCCCAGGGAGGGCTCCGGCCACAGCCGCTGAGATGGAGGACGGGCGGGGGTTGCCGAATGTGGAAGGCTCAGGGACAGTGGGACAGTGCCACGGGAGTGGGAGCTGGGCTCCGGCTGCGGGGTTAAGCCGGGAGCAGTCGGATTTGGAGTGGAGACGCGAAACGTGCCAGGATGGCGTGGGCTCTGGAGATCACAGGGATGAGCGAGGAGATGAGGCCCGGAGCCAGGGCGGATCTGGGACCTTCCCGATGGAGGACAGCGATGGTCTCTCTGGCTTTGAAGATAACAAGGATTCCAGACATATAGAGCCAAATATGCAAACGAATGTAAAACAGGGCAGAGGGCGGGACGGGACGGGAGGGACTTCGGAAGGCATCTACCCCTCTGTAGGCGCCTCGAGGAGCAGAATCCCTGCTGCGGGGGCTCTGGCCTCATGCTCCATCGCTGTGAGGCCCAGGTGAGCCTCCTTGCCGACTCAGGGGGCAGGGCCCAGTCGTCTGGCGTGTGATCCCAGCACCGTTGGTTCAGGGGCTCCTGGTGCCAGTGTCGCCGTAACGGCCACTGCAGCGGCTTGGCACGGCAGGGTGGGCGACACCCCTGTTGGAGGAAGAAAGGCTGAGGCAATGGGGAGGGCGGCTCGGGGCCAGAGAGATTGGGGTCTTGTGCCAGCTTGTCCCTGTGTGATCTAAGCCCACCCCCACCCCATCTTGGTTTCCTCTGTTGCCCACCACGGGGCTGAACTAGATTGTGTTTTAAACTGTAAAATCCAGAGAATAAATACAACCAGGAACATCGCAGGTGGCCTCTCCCCACCCCCTGGACTCCATAAACTTCCCTTTTGGCCACGTCTGCTCGAGCCTCTCTCTCAGTTCTCCCTGCCCCTTCCAGGTGGGGAGGTAGGTCTCTGGAGGTCCCCCACCCCTGGTGCCCACCCCGCTCCTCAGTGTGGCTACTGGGCTGAAGTAGGTATGAGCCTCCTCTCAGCTCTGCCAGCCAGAGGCGCAGTGTCCCTGCAGAGGCTGTGGCCACTGGAAAGCCTCCAGCCCCGGGATCCTCCCAGCATCCCCAGCAGCCCCTGAGGGGGAGACCACGTCCGCTGTGTCTCTCGTCCCCGCCCTGCCCTGCGAGGCCCAGCCCACAGCCTGTGCTCCTCGCATGGCTGAGCGCGTTCGGCTTGAGGGCGCCCGCCTGGACCCTCCTTCCTCCCGTTCCCCAGAGCCTGGCCCTGGGCTGCCTGTAGCTGGGAAAATGATTAATAAATTAGCTTTGGTTTCAGTGCTGACAGGTAGCAGCTCCTGCGTGTGGCTGTCCCTCCCAGTCCAAGTCAGCAGTTCCCAGGCACCCGACGCCCTCTGGGTTTATCACCTCCTTTTCAGAGAGGACGTGGCTTTATTCTTCTAGAGCCCCTAGAGTTCTTACCACGGCACGTGGCTTGTGAAATCACACAGCACAGATCTCATACTCAGAACGTGCTCTCAGTGGAGAGTGAGCCGTGACCTGGGGTCGCAGGCCCACGTGTGGGGCCTACGTCTGGACACGTGACCTGGGAGAGCATGGGGGCCAAGGCAGGCAGCCAGGAGGGACCCAGCGCCAGCGTCGGGGGGCTGAGGTCCCAGGCAAAGACCAGCAGTGCCCTGACGCCCCTGAGGTGAGACGTGGCTCCAGCCCACAGCCAGGGAGAGCCAGGCTCAGGTGGCCCCATCCACTCGTGGCTTTGCTCAGGTTGCAAGCCAGGGCTAACCCCTAAATCCTAGGTCTCCCAAGCTGCCCTTTCCTCCCCCAGTCTTTGTCCTCGGGTCATGAGGAAGAGAGTCCCTGAGGCCCGGGCTGGCTGTGATACCAAGGGCAATGGCCCAGCCACATTTTGCTCGCTGCCAGAGGGAAGATGGTGCCTGTCCTGCCTTGCCCTGCCACGGGGTGGTCAGGAGGCTCACAGGTGATGGTGAAGGGGGTTAGAACTGCTGCCACCATGGTCGCAGGCAGCGGGGCCCCTGGGCAGGAAGGCTCATGAGCTCAAGGGGCAGCGTGAACACTGGCTGGCCAGAGCAGGCCATGCATGGAGCCACAGGGGACAGCACACTGGGGCTGTGGACCCAAGCAGGGTATGCACTGCCCGGGCTTCCAGAGATCTGTCCCATGTCACAGCAGGCAGCGCCAACATCTGGGACTGGACTTCTTTAGGCTCAGGGGTGGCCTGACTCAGCAGCCTACCTAAACCACCCTTGGAGAGGACAAGAAACTGTGGGCAAGGAAACTTCTGGTGAGATACAGTTCAGAGTGGGGCAGATCTTAGAATGTTAGGGGACCACCTCGGGTCATCATTGTCTGGCCATTGTTTCTTTGGAGATGACTCACTTACTAGGCTGCGGAGTGGGATGGCTCAGAGGCGGGGGTGAACATACTTAGTGGCCTCTTCCAGCCTCGGCCTCAGCTCTGCCTGGCCTCAGGGAGGGGCCTTCTGCCTCTGTGGGCCCTGTGACACTATCCGCTTGACTGGGCCAGGACTGTCTTGGTGGGGGGCAAGGGGCTGAAGTCTTTTGGGGCTCACGCAGAAGGCAGTATTCAGTATTAAGAAACCACCACCTCTCTAAGCCACAACTTCCAACCAGCTTTGGTCATGAGGCTGACGTTTTCATCTCCAGCGTCTGCCTCTCGGGCTCTCCCTTGCTGGGTTCCAGACTTGGAAGGGGACAGGGATGTTATTTATGGGTCTCCTTGACTCACCTAATAGACACTGAGTGGTAGGGATGTGGAACAAAGCACTCAGGCCGCAAAAAGTTGGGTGTCAGCAAACATGGCAGTGGTGGTAGAGTCCCGCTGGGAGGCCGGGATCCGGGCCTGAGTGTCCAGCGCGGCCCAGGCCAGGCTCGTGGTTAGGGCCTGATGCCTGTGAGCCGTCGCTACTGTTCTTGATGTTTTGTGCCCGTCACCCAGGGCCCTCAGACAGGCCCAGGGAACGGGTGGCAGGGCATTTCTGTGCTCATATTTGGCAGGTGCAGAAAAGGCCAAGGTGGTTGAGAGTTTCCAGGGCCATGAGAATCAGAGAGAGAGAGGGAGAAGGCTAAGGTATGGGGAGAGAGAGAGGGAGCGGGGTGGAAGGAGAGAGGGATGGGGTGCTGTTTTAGGAATTGGGGTTATCACATGGAATTAGGATGTGCTGGTAAACCCTGGGGAATAAAGGCACACGCGTGCGCATGTGAGCGGGGGCTATGGTGGGGGGGCGGGTGACCGGGAAGAGGCTGAGTACAGACTGCTGCGGGAACAGCTCAGCAGGAGACGGAGTGTGGGCTCTGGGCTCAGAGAGCCCTGAGTGGCCTCTATCACTGAGTGTCTCTGTCACCTTGGGCAGGTGACCATGTGCCACTTCACCCCTCTAGGCGTCAGTTTCCTCACCCGTATGGGAGGGATAGTCATAGCTGCCTCCTGGGGTCGTTGTTAGCATTTCAATATCAGGCACACAGTCGGGGCTCAGCGGAACAGTTCCCTCTGGCATATGCCTGGGTGTCCCCTCGTGGCCGGAACAGACCCTGCTGGTTCTGGGGAGATAATGGGACCTGTCCCCCACACCACGGAATACAGTCTGATAGCCACGCAGGCACACTCTCTGGCTGGGCCTTGGCACTCAGTCAAGTGTGCAATATTAACATTAACACTCATGAATGTTCTGGTCTGTTACGTAGCTTAGCCATGGAGAATTGAGGAAGGGGCTGGGTGCTCTTTTAGTTTGAACCTGAAAAAATTAGTCTCCATGGCCTATCCCTGGGGCCGGGCTGAGGAGGGCCTCGGCAGGAAAGACAGAGAGCCCCTTGGTGCGGCTGCCCCTCCTTCCCGCAAGCCTGGATTCTTCTCCCAGGTGCCACGCAGCCCCTCCTCCAAAAGGCGAGAAGGTTGGCTTCTGAGGCAGGGAAGTCCATCTGGGGAAAGGATCCATTAGGCAGATGAAAAGACATTTTTCGCCACTGCTGTTATACTGTCCGCCCCAGACAACACACTCATTACGGTTATATCTCATTCAGCTCACCTAGAGAATAAAATTAGAAATCAAGTCGACTCCCTAGAGTCTTGTTATATCAATCTGACTTACACAAAACAGGCCAGACAGAGTGTGAGGTTTCCATAAAATTAGGCTGTGTCCCCAGGGGCTGCCTTGAAGCTACCCAACATTTCAGAAAACTGCCAGGCGCCCTTTTGCATAATTTATCAATTACACACAATTCAATTCATCGCAGGCAGGAGGCAAGAGGCAGGGCTTAGGGCGAAGGGGACCCCGAGCCCAGCCGGAGAGTAGGAGAAAGGAGTCTAGATTCTAATCTCTTCCCCAGAACCGACTGCATGAATGAGCTTAGACAGCCCTTTATCCTCCTGGGACTCAACTTTACCCAGCCACGGAACCGGGCGTTTGGACTAGGGGACCTCAATGTCCCTTATCCAGTTTTAGGACTTGTTTGAATGCTCAAATTCCAGCCTTGTGGAATCAGAACACAGTGGTTCTGATGCCCACAGTGGAGAGATGCCCAAAGTGTGGGCCCTGCCTGGTGAGTGTCGGAGCATTGAGTGGCCAAGGTTGGCACGAGGGAGTGGGTGCCCAGGTGGTGAGTAACCGGGAGGCCACTCAGAGGTCTGCTTCTCAGATCTGCCTGGTGGCTATAGTGCTTATAAATGTCACCCCTTACATCTGTCTATCATGTTAACTTCTTGGGCCACCTCTGCTTTGTCTCAGCTACTGCTCACGATCCCCTAGGGAAGCAGGCTAGGCTGCCATGAGCCATCCTGCTTTTCTGATGGATGCAGAGGCAAATGCCTAGATGGCAGGAGTGATGTGCCCAAGGCCACTGCGATTAGGTGTCATTGATCCTGTGGCCTCTCTCTACCCCCTGCACCCAATCCCTCCCTGTCCTGGGCCCCATCCCTGGAGCACGCTTAGTCATCGTGCAAGCCTCACTTGCTGCACTGTCCTGCTTGCCTGCCTGAGGGCCGAGAGTGGGGCGTTCCTGTTTCCCAAGCCCCGAGTCAAGGACCTGCCACCATCTCGCATGCTCAGGAAGTGCTGGGAGATGAAGAAATAAACGAATATTGAAGACAAGAAGGAGACGGCTTGGTAACACCAGTTTCCTGAATCTCTGTCCCGTGTCCTGGCTCTGAGATCTGGCAGACGGTTTACTCGCCCCTGACTTCTACGCCACAATTCAAGGCCCTTCTGCAGACTCAGCCGGACTCGGTTCCGAGCCAGCACTGAAGGAACAGGACATCTTTCTCCAGCTTCAGCCAACCATCTGGAAGGCGCTCGCTTGGCCACGATGTCCACAGCAATAGGGCTTGCAGGAGAGCCAGGACTTGAACCTACTCCTGACTGACCCTAAATGTGATCTCAAATCAAGCCACAATTCCGCCAGGTTGTCCTGTAATTTTCAAGGTGCCGTCTCACTCCCCGGCTCGCTTCCACCCTCACGGGGCTGCGGTATGCAGGTAGGCGGGGCGGGATTGCCAGCTCACTTCAAGGATAAGAAGCATATGCTCAGAAAAGTGGAGTGACTCGTGAAGGCCACACAGCTTGTGACAGAGCTGGGACCTCAACCACAGTACGGCGCCAGGACAGAGATGCGGACAGGACCAGTTGTTTGCCCAGGATCCACAGCTAGCAAGCTCAGACCTGTGCCTGATTCCAGCCAGGTGTTTAATACCCAGCTGATGGCTGCTGTTTGTTTGCTTATTTGTTTTTGTTTTATTAAAAGGCTGAAAAGAATGTGTCAGTGTCCCCAGATGGAGTCCCCACTGCGAAGAGCTCACCAGAGTGGGATTTCCTCGTGGAGCAGGGCCCGCTGGGCCGCCCAGGCTGAACCAGAGGCAATTTGGCTGTGCTGAAATGCTACATTATCTGCCTGGCAGATATCAGCTCAAATAATGAAACCTAATACGTCCTCATTATCTTCCTGGAGGAGGGCCACAGTGCAGGAGAAAGGGGGGGCACAGGGGCTATCTGTTGTCCCTGAGCAGAGGATTGGAAAGGTCAGGGGTGGGTCATGGGGGGGAGAAGCTGGGGGAGGCCCCAGGCTTTTACTGGGAAGGCTCTGGAAGCGCGCTCGGGGCTGCTTTTGTTCCTGGGTCTCGGAGCATGCAGCAGGCTTCTGGGGCAGCGTGCGCAACCCTCACGCAGCCCGGCCCCCGCAGCCAGTGCGCAGGGCTGAAAGGCTTAACTAGATGGGGCAGTGCCAGCCCCGCTCCGAGATGTCTTCAGGGGAAATGTTTGCTGCTTTTGTCTGGAAGCAAAATCCTAAGCCACTCTTTTCTCCAGCCTCCATGGAAATTAAAGCCAGGAAGCTAAGCGGTGGGTGATTACGGGGTTCAACTTGCTTATTAACAGCCCACAAAGGATTATCATGGGGCTTCTAGGCAAAGCCCGCAGAGGTTTGGCAGTGCCGCAGGCCGCTTCCTGGCACCGAGCGCCGCTCTCTGAGAGCACAGGCTCCTCCTCGTGGAGGGGTGTCCCTGCCCTCCTAACCCACAGGGCGCCCGCAGGAACCGGTGAGGCAGAGCCCTTTGTGAATTGCGTCTCTGTGCCGGGGGTCCACCCGTGGCACAGATTCCAGATATTTACCAAGGTCTTACTGGAGAGGGAGGTCACCCGGGTAAGCTGTTGGAGCAGTGAAGGGCGGAGGGTAGTTGGCAAACTAGAGCCAAACCCGTCTGCTGCCTGTTTTTATGAAGTGTCGCTGGGCACAGCCGCTCCTGTCTTGCACACATTGCCCACAATGCTTCCGAGCTACACCCGCAGTTACGCAAGTCGCCCCTCGGCATCCGTGGGGCGCTGTTTCCAGGCCCCCCGCGTATGCCCAAATCCACGCGTACTCGAGTCCCACAGTGGGCCCTCCACATCCACAGGCCGAGAAACTGCCGTGGGTCTGCATTTGGTTGGAACAAAATGCACCTGTCGGTGGACCTGCGCGGTCCAGCCCCGTGTTGCCCCATGGCCAACTGCGGCTGCTACAGAGACGTTCCGGTCTCTGAAGCCTAAAATATTTACCGCTGGGCCCTTTAAAGACGCCATCTGCCCACCCCTGGGTAGGGGAAAGAGTATGAATTCCAGAGTTGACCAGAAATGGATTCAAACGTGGCCTCCTCTCTGAGCCTCAGTCTTTCCGTTTGTAAAATCGGGATGATAACCTATTTCGTACACGCTCGTCACATAGCGCTTGCTCTGTTTCACACACTCCTCTAGGTCTTGGCAAGCGCCTGTTTAACCCTCACAACACCTCGATGAGGCAGGCGCCATTATGATCATGCCTGTTCTGTAGACGGGAAAGTGGAGACCAGAGAGGCTTAGTGACGTGCTCAGGGTGACACAGCGCAGGGATCTGAACACAGGCCATGTGGCTCTAGAGGCTGTTCCTAACCAGTGTGTGTGGGGCCCTCTCACGACTGCGAAGCTTAAGGGATAACGGTGAGCAGGAGCGAGCGCAGGGCTGGAACGTGCAGGAGCTCGGTATCTGTTAGCCCATCCTCCCCTCGTCCTCCTCCCCTAGTAGCTGTGCCGCCCGCGTCTGGCCAGAGTAGGGGTCCCGGCCCTTGGAATGGCAGTGTCTTAGGTCGCCGCGTCCCCTCCTGCCTTTGTGCTGCTGTGTGCCTCCCGGGCGCTCTCTCCCTCCCCCTCCCGACGTGTCCCCCCGACTGTTCGGCTGATAATAACATATCATGTTCCGTCTCAGACGCATATCAGTGGTGCGTAACTATTTATGGAGAAATAGACAGATGAGTCCCTGCTCGGACCGTTTTCGCAGGCAGCCTACCTATCACTTAGCACCCTCTCCCCTGGTCTAATAACACTGTCCACTTTAGACCCCCAGGCCTTGATTTATTAGGTAATTTGTTTCTTCTCTGTGGCTCGGGCCTGCTGTCATCAATATAATAGAATGATGGAAGTGCAAGCTATAGACACCAGACATTAAAAACTAGGCAAACATCGCCCATTGCAACTTCCCGTCAGCCACAGCCAATCCGCAGCCATCCCCGCCTCTGCCCGTCTGAGAGGGGAAAGCAAGGACGCCCAGGGCCCGACTCCTCCAAAATGGCTTTCCGCAAACTGGGCGGATCGTCCTGCCAATAGACGCTTCTGGGAAAATGCCCAGACGAACTCACACGTGCACACAAACACGCGCATGCACACAGACACAACACATGCGCACGCACACACGCGGAGCAAAGGAACCTGAAGGACTAAATGTGCCCGGGGGGAAGGGACAGAACCCATCCCAGCTCAGCCACACTGGGGCAAGTCCCCTCATCTCTCTGAGCCTGAACTGCCTCATTGTCAAACGAGGAGGTGACTAGACATGCTCCCTGTGGCCTCCTAGCCCTCACGTGCCGGCTGTGGCCGCGGTTACACAGGAGGCAAGAGGCGTGGCTGGAAATGGAATCCTCGCAGGCTGGTGCCAAGGCCTGTGCTTCTCACGCTACGCCCTGCCTTTCCCACTGGTTACTGCAATCAAAACGATCAGTCTCTTACTGTCCACAGCTTTGTCACAATCACTGAAATAACGTCACCAGTAAATAGTCTTTAATCGTATCACCAAGAGAACCGTCAGCGCCGTTATCTCCGAGAGGATCCCACTGCCATCATCGCCATGATGCTAGTTTCACTGGACATTTGATACATCCGAGCTTTCCCACGCAGGGTGCTATTTAACCCCCACATCAGTCCTAGAAAATGGCACCGTCACAATTATCCTCATTTAACAGACCGACACCTGAGGCACAAAGTGGCTAACTAATCTCTCTGAAGTCACACAATAGTAAATGCCAGACTTTGGATTTGAACTCACGTCTGTTTGGCTCCAGAACAATCTCTCGATCATTATGACATGAGTTATCAGCATTATTATCACAAACACAACCGTCAGTGTCATCATGGTCGTTGTCATATACATCAGCATCACAAGTCACACAGCAGCGTCTTTTTTTTTTTTTTTTTTT